>JAUMHR010000063.1:14272477-14285234 GCA_032361145.1 Enteromius fasciolatus | reverse complement strand
TTAAAAAAACAAAACAGGCATGGATCACTCAGTGTACCGCTCTCTATTTAAAATAAAATATCCAACAGCCTCAAAACACAGGGAACCTGGGTTACGGAAGTAACCTATTCGATCCCTGACACTTCACTCGTACTGAATCTGCTAAGACACTATGGGAACAGTATCAACACGCCTCGCTGTAGACGAAGAACGATAGGGGCGTACAGTCACATAAGCATGCAGAGAACAATGCCCCGCATAATGTATTCATACCGTCCTTAGCATTAAGGAGTGTAAGACTGAGCTTGCGGCTTGGACGCGTGACGGCCAAGCACAGTGAGAGGCTTTACAAGAAAAAGACTTGTAAGCCTAAGCTTGCGGTTTGGGCAGCTGGGGCCCAAACACGGCTATTTACATAGAGAAGGGCTCGCGAGCCCAAGCTCTCACCCAGAGCGCATCAGTGGTCTGGAGGGGAGCAAGTATACTGAGAGGCCCCTAGCTGAATGAGTGTTTATGGGGCAGTCCTGGTCCATAGAGGAATAAGCTAGCAAATAGCGTCTGAACCCATTTAAAGAGCCTTTGCTTTGAGACCGGTAACCCTTAGGAGCGGACACCGAAGCAGATAAAGAGCTGGTCAGATCACCTAAAGGTGGCCGACCGCTCACTGTAGGCTCTTAATGCCCTGAAAGGGCAGAGAGGGTTAAGTCATGGCCCTCGTTTGGAGGTAGCGCTGAATGAGATACCACCTGCGCTCTGAACAGAGTGGAGAGCACCTTCGTTATATAACCGAGCCTTGGTTTCAGGATGACATTAGCCATTTGGCCCGAAAATCCAGGCAGGGGGGGCTAATAGGCAGCGCTTGCAGATTGCCTATTCGCTTGACTGATGCCAAAGCCAGCAGCAGAGCAGTTTTCAGTGTCAGCGCTCTCACAGTACCCGTTTGCAGGGGTTCAAAGGGTACGCCTCTGAGGGCTCCTAGCACGGTGGGTAGGTCCCACGTGGGGATGGAGCGAGGGCGAAAGGGCCTGAGTCGTCTAGCTCCTCTTAGAAAACAGATAATAAGAATATCCTTGCCCACAGTCTGGCCTGTTGTAAGGTTGTGGTGGGCTGTTATAAGGGTGGACGGGACGCGACCCTGTCCAGCAGGTGTTGCAGAAAAGCTAGAATCGGGGTACCAATCTGAATAGGCGCTTCGATGACAGACACCCCTAGCGATTTGTGTATAACAAATACTGTACTGTACTACCCGAAAAACCCTTTTTCTCTTTCTGCACGGGGGACAAAATGTGTCACGCCCCTTTAAGAGCAGTGCTTTCACTTCGGTCCGCAGCCCATGAGTGGTGCGGCTCATAACTGAAGTGGTGATGACACCGCTGAATGACGGCGGCTGCCCTGCAAACTGAAGGGTGTAACCATCTCTTTATTATCCCCATAACCCTATTTGAAACTCCTGGGAATGGCTTGCCAGGCATTCTGCCGAAGGGAAGGGTTTATTATATTGAGCACTTTATTGCTGTTTGGCTCATGTTTATGCTTTTGAGAGGAACTGCTCTTTTGTGTGTTTGTGCGTGTGCTATCACAGCGCACTGCATGAGCGCTTACAGACCCAGTGTTTGCAGCTATTATATTGTGTGTCATACCTGGAGCATTGTGAGGTAGAGTAAAGAAATGGAGCAGCTTACGGGGTGTTCAGGCCGTGGCTAGACTTTTTCAACCGTTTTTGCGTTTAGAGGACGGCACTGTAGCGAGAGGTCCGGGGCTATCTAGGGCCGGGGTCCCTGCCTCTTCAGGAATGGGGAAAAAAAGCTTCCAGCACAGAAACGGGGTGAGGGGCCGCAAGCTGTCTGTGACGGCGTCCCATTCATATGACTTATTAGGATCATGCATCTCAGCAACTAATCCTCACATGAAACACACACTGAGGAGGCAGACTGTGTTGGCATATTTACTCAATAAATAACAGAGAAAACAGAATATTAACTCAAATATTCAATCTCAACCTTGTATACATTTCCCGCCTTGAAGGGGAGAACATGAGAGCATGAGAGAGTCAGCGAGCGCGCGGCTAGACTGTGAAGCAGATTCCTTTTTTCCTCAGAGTGCTAAAACAGCACGCTGCGTGAGTGCTCTTTATGGACCCATTTATTCAGTGATGGGCAGTAGCGTCGCTACAAGTAGTGACGCTACTAGTTTAACTACATTTCTCAGTAGAGTGTTGGTAGCGTCCCTATTTTCCTGAATCAAATAGCTTTTCAGTAGCAAAGCTCTTTTATTGATCTACCCAGCTCTGTAGTTATTTATAGTTTTTATCCGCTGAGGGGAATAAAGCTGAATACAGGGGGTGTTGATTCCCTTGTAAGAACCGGCAGATAAAAGAGCTGTCAAGAAAGGGGGAATGCGAGAGCTGTGCTGGCGTCTAAGCCCTTAAACCAACTGCTTAATTATTCATTTCCCCTCGAAAGGGTCTTATTTACTCCTGCGTAATTACCGGCAGAACAAAAGACGAACCCATAGCTCTGCTGTCTCTGTCTCCAAACTCTGTGAGAGACTTGGAAACAGGAGCGGGGTATTACAGAGGAGTTTTAGGTCTTACCTGTTAGAAGACTTTCTCTCTCGCAGGATGCCGGTAGGGGAACTATCCAGCTGCAAGGGTGTATTCAAGCTTTAGTAGAAATTTGCTCTTTTAGACGCCGGATGGCGGCAGGGGAATCGTCGCGCTGCAGTGGCATATTCAGTGGCGTAAGGCTTCAGTCTGGGACAGCAAAGATGCATGTCGCTGAAGGAGAAGAAATCTGAAGTCCTGTGGCGGTTCAGCCACTATATATAGATGGCCCCGCCCCCCTCAGGTTAGCTTCTGCAGGAGCCAGCCATTGGTTGCCGAAGCACGGCGGCCAGCTGATTGGTTTAAAAAATTACCACTACCAGATTCACTGCGTGTTAAATAGGCATCAGTTAGGGAGAAAAAAGACGTTTTTCCCATAGCGTCTTAGCAGACGCAGTACGAGTGAAGTGTCGACAGGGAACTATAAATGACTATGAAAATATTTAAGTAACTGAACAATTTCTAACTAATAAAACTAATAAAAATAAACCAGACTTAATGCATTACATCTTAACCTATGTGTAATATTTTTATTACCAGCAAGGATAGAGTTAATGCGGGGGAGTTCAGGGAAAACCTGGAAGTAAGAGACAGTTTAGTTCGGCTGGCGGCCCGTCTGTAAACAGTTTTGTTCCAATTTAAACCCAGGATACACAAACCGTCTTTTGTCTGTCTTTTACCTGCCGTTACAATATAACAATGCATTCAGTCATAGCGTAATATTTTATAATTGGAAAGATTGCAATTTGCAATCTATCAGCAATTTAATTCAGGTTAGGTAATCTTCCAAACAGCGGGTGGCACTGTCTGAAAAAGCGACAGGTCTGGAAGTGCCCATACAATGTATTTTTGGCTATTGCTACAAATATACCCCAGCGACTTAAGACTGGTTTTGTGGTCCAGGGTCACAAATGTGTCCTTTCACTTCTAATCATTCCATATAGTTGGACACTGAAAGCTCATGTTCATCTTGTAAACAAGTTGAGGAGACAGTAATCCATGTTTTTGAATGACCTATATCCATGCAATTTTGGTTCATTGACAAAAATTTGCAAATAGTTTCCCATCCTATCCCTTGTTCAATTGAATTGGCATCACTTCATAAATCTCTTTATCTTGTGAAGAACAGAAAATCCCTGTTGATTGAAGTATTGTGCAGAGCGATTTGGAGAGGGTTTATGCTTTTAGATGCTTTTCTTGTGTATGTTTTTTTGTTTAGTTTTTAGTTTTTTTGTAATACTATTTATATTGTTGTTGATGTGAATGTGATCATTAAAGTGAACGTACAAATTGAAAATAAGAAGATAAAGTGTTAGGACACTTATTAAGACAATAGCTGAAAGAACCCTAAAAAATTAATGTTCTCTCAACTACTTCAGTTGCATTGATTGTTGAAATGTATTTTGAGTGCAGACAACTTAAAAGCAAAGGGCAATTTTTACAGCATAGTTTCTGATTTCTTTTTTTCTTCTTCTTCTTTTTCTCTCTTTGTCATTCTCTCTGAGCTTATAAAACAGGAATGTGAGGTGTACCTCAAGTTTCAGGTACTGAAGACAGAGATGCCAGATTCCTGTTGGCAGCTTCCTCTGTTGGCATAACAAATGTGTTCGCTAAATTCTTTTCTTTATGTCTGTGCATGCAGCTCAGATTGTGAATCTGATACCACTGCTGACTCAGCAATAATACTACAGCTTAGCATGGAGCCAACATCCAACAAATCAAAGCTCGCTCGCTCACACTCCAGAGTACCTACATGTAAACCTACTACTGTTGACTTTAGCAGTCAAGTGCACTTACTGTCCTTTCGTACAGTAAGCTTACCAGCACCTGCTGTCCGCATGAAGTATATATTACAGTACAGCAAGAAAAACACACTCCTAAAATAGACACCTTTCCACTACCACAGACATGTTACAGGATAAAGTCATTTCAGCACAGAGTTCAGACCAAGGCCACCAGGCCACCTAACAAGACCTAGAGTGGATGATGAAGAAGAGCTTCTTTAGCGTTCCAGACGCTGTTTTCTCCATCCTAGCTCCAAAACACCTTTATGCACTTGCAAAGTTTCTGCACAATCTTCTTGTTCGCAAAAAATGTCAGTGCTTGCACTGGACTCCAATAGGTGTGCTAATAGTTGAGTCATCATGAATATTTACTGCTGAGCAGACGAAACTTGCAGTGGTGTTAAGAGAAAGACATTTCTGGACGCTTTAAGTGGTTCAACTATCACTAAACATTGGGCAAGGTAACCAATCTAAACACATTTCTTGTTTTGGAAGGAGAGGTTTCATCGAAACAGTGAATAAATAGAGCATTTGAGACAGATTGGGAAGAGAGGTGCTGCAATAATATATGTAAAAACTAAAAAATCAAGCATTAGTACACCAAAAACCAAATCAAGACATCATAAAAGGACCCTATAAGTAATGAAGGATCTAATTTTGGGTAGTTTTAAACTATTTGCACATTAAGTGTCAAATCATTTTAATATGCTAATTTGGTGCTCAAGAAACTTCTGACTTCTATTATGTGCTGAATACAGCTTAGATGCCTGAAAATGTTACTGGTTGCTTGCCAATACTTTACACCCTCATTTTCACCCTCCAGAAAGATCCGGTAATCCAAGGTGAATAGTTGTGAAAAGAAATGGAGGATTTTTTAATGTGGGTGTGTCTTTTTTTCCTTGGAAAAATTAAAGCCCTGAGACCCAGGATGAGTTAGAGCAGGTTAATCTTTAGGAGAGATGATACACATCGTTACTCTGACTGAGTCAAAACAAAACCCTTGTCATAAACCTCTTCAGCTCTCAGAAGGTTCTTCTCCAGCTCTGTGGATTTCCCTGTCATGCATGATATCAGCAGCTGACAGATGAAGCGTGAGCTTGTGTTTTGGAATGAACAAGCTAAATGAAGACTTAATGAAATCAAAGTGTAAACCTCATATATAGGTACAAAAATCTTTAATAAATACTTGGGAAAATCCAACAGATTTAACTAATGAAATGCCAGATTCAGTATGAGCATCAGTGCATGTAGAACTAATCACAGCCAGAAATTACTTGTTTTCCCATGATAGGGGAGTGTTCCAATTCCCTAATATCACAATAATGAAAATCTGACATCACTCAGAAGCTAAACTCATCTGAATTACGGTCACATTTTGCATTATCCAATCACTATATTATGTTTTTCTGTGCACTAAAGACAACAATAACAAAAAACATAAATTGTTCCCTTCATTCAGCCAAAGCAACATGCACTGATACAATTTTTCTGACCTTCCAAGAATCTTAATTGCATTTGATGTGACCCCAATCAAATATGACAGAACAGCTCATGAATAAAGGAGGGAAAAATACCCCAGCCGCCCAAGACGAGGGAAGATGTCTGATAACATAAATCTTTACTCATAGCGTTCTTTTGAAAAATGGTAGCATAGTAATATAGTACCATTTTATAAATATAAAATCTGATATTTAACACAATACTCAGACAGAAGATACACTTTGAACTTAAGCGTTTCCTGTCTTTGACATGGGTCAATACTCTGGTCCGTTTGTGGTTCATTTTGAATTGTAACATAATAATACAAAGCAATGATGTTCTGAAAACATTAAGAATAATAATAATAATAAAAAAAATTATCCAAAGTCTTTCAACATCCAACTTAAAAACCAGACAGTCTGGGACACTAATATAAACACATAACTATATCTTGACTGACAGTGGCTTGAAAATGCAGGTGTTGGACTTTTCCAAGGAAAAAGTGCCACTCGAACATGCAGTAAATTTCTTTTATGTCTTTGAGTCTTTTCCAATGAAGTACTGTAGGCCTTTAGAAGAAGTCAGCATTTGATCAGTGGCAAAACATTCTTTCAGCATGGTGTCCTTAGTCCACATTCATTAGGAAAGTCATAAAAACAACACAGATAATCTACTCTAACATGAAGATAGATCATCTATTGTTTAAAATATTTTTCATAGAGCCTCCACAGATAGACTACCAACCTGTGGCCATTTTCCATATATAAAACATTTCCTGACAACATAAATAAAAGGAATGACACTGTTAAAAAGGAGAGCAACTAAAGGAGAGAATAAGAAAAAGTAATCGAACGACAATGATAAAAAGGTATCACATAACTTACTAAACTCGAATATACACAGCTATGTCTTTTTCACTATTTACATATGTACATATGAATATTTTTTCAATACAAGTGATTAAAGAATTAAATCATTGCCCCCTACTGTGTGACCAAAAACCCAAGTGTTTTGCGGAAACACAATAATGCACTGACTGAAATGGCCCTTGATTCTTTACATCATGACTGTTCTGGTTACACGGCTGTCACTTGAAAAAAACCCAAAACAAATTCTCTTACTGTCTGGACTATGAGTACCAATTCCCAAAGAAGGTGAATTTCAATATAAAACAGTAAACCTTTTGTACTTAACAGTAACTTAGTTCATTTAAAAATCATACTTGTCATCATTTACTCACCCTCATGCTGTTTTATTTTGGTTTCTGTGTAACGAAGATGAACGAGGACCGAGGTGAGCTCTTTAAAAAGTCTTCTCACACAACAGATATGTTTGAAGAACAAACATTACTCAGATAATATCTTGACATCCGCTCTTAATCTTCTAGATGTGAGTGTTAGAGATTTTTTGATTCATGAACAAATGATTCTTTTGAGTTGGAGCTTTTGAATGAATCAGTTCACTGACAACAAAAGCAGAGCTATTAGTGAATAATGACATAGTTTGGTCTGTTTTAAAATATACATTACCGATTTTATGATACTCAGAATACTTCTATGGTGCTTTTGCATGCTTTTTGATAAAAAACTTGTAGGATCCAGTTCTTGGGTGACTTCCTGATATGGGTTTGTAATGACATGAGAGTGAGTAAATGATGACTGAATCTTCCTTTGGGTGAACTACCCATTTAAGTGTATCAATAGCATTTGTTAACAAAAACATGAACCAACATATGTGTATTATTATGCGAAATGTATATAAAAGGTAAGCGCTATCGTGAAGGTTCAACGAGGCACTTGTGTATATATACCTCTGGAAGATTTAACGGCTTCTAACACTTGACTTTGGGCAGGTCTGGACATAATCAAAAACACTTTAAAGCTGCCTATCGCTGATTCCTCCTCAGCCCCAGGGGTCAAAGGTCGCGCCACAGTTCACAGACATAAGCTCAAAATTCAGCTTTGTGTAAAAATGTCCTTCTTTTTAAGGAAAGTGAGTGCAAGTGTAAACAAAAGAAAAGGATTTTGAAAACCATTCTTTGAATGTCTCATTTGCTGCATTTTTGTGACACAAATCCCTGTTTCGTTTGACTGCCCAATGATGAAAAAAGAAGCTTTCAGATCAGACGACAACAAAAAAAAAAAAAGATATTTTTGTCCAGTTTGCCTGGTTCTTTCATACATAATGATCTTTCGTGTGCTCGCTTAAACTCTCGTTCACATTGTTCTTGCAGCGGTTGTCTTTTCTGCTGTAGTGTGTCCTGTTTGGCTGATTTTGGGTTGTAGTATGAATGGTGTACACTGCATCCCCTTTATTGTACGCTAGAGATGAGCACTTATGCAGAACCAGCCCTCTGTCGCTCTCTTCGTCTCCTTCTTCCTCCTCTTCCTCTCGCTCGGCTCCGTCTCCGACCCGATCCAGAGGGTAAAGCAGGTTCTTGTTCTCCTGCAGCGGGTCGGTGTTGTCTTTGTGAGGCGTGCGAGTGCTCAGTAGTGTCCCACGCTGGTTGTTGATGCTCTCCTCCATCTGTGTGTCCTCTCTTTGTCTCGCTTTCCTGCGTCTCCTGAACCACCACACACAGACGATGACACATGAGATCCATAATACCACAAACAGCACACACAGCAACGGAATGAGGTAACCTGTAGAAAGAGACACAAAAAAGACGTTAAACATACTTACTACCATTCAAAATATTTTTTTTAAAGTGACAGCAAAGACATAAATAATATTACAAAATATTTAGATTTCGAATAAATACTGTTCTTTTGAACTTTCTATTCAACAAAAAAATATTGAAAATGTTGTTCAGTTTCCTCAAATCAAAAATAGACAGAAGAGCTGTTTTCAATGTAATAAAAAAATTCTTGAGCATCAGATCTGCATATTACAATGATTTCTGATAGATCATGTGACTGTAATGCCTGGGTTAATAATGATGAACATTTGACAGCTTTCTCAGGAATAAATTACATTTTTAAAAATACATTAAGAAAAAACCTTACCAACCCCAAAACTCTTAATTATTATTATTGTTATTATAATATATACATTTAAATAAATTTATAAATAAACTATATTTCATATTATAATATTTTAAAAATGAATTCTGTTAAAGGATTTATATTATGATGTCTAATAGAGACACATCTGACTCACCAGCTTGGGGATGTGGATCCTGAGTGTCAACTCTGACCTCTCTCACAGCCAAGAGTAACGTGCTGTTGTGAGGTTTGGACAGAACATTAATGATGGAGCGGACAACATCCTGTATCTGAGCCCGTTCCTCAACTATGGTGTTTTGCTCATATGACTGCAGAAATCAAAAGAATGAAAAACAGCAAATGAAAATTTGCAAAGACTTAAGTCCTTTCTCTTAGCTATAGTCCTGATGTTATATTTGGCCCCAAAAAGACAATACACAATTTCAGAATATCTGTAAACAGTAAAAAATCAAACAACAACAACAACAAAAAAACTAAGAACGAAATTTGGCAGAGACAAACTACTAACTACTAAAACAGGCAGGCACAAGAATAAAAGTGATGACATCCAGGGAAAGTTTAACCACAAATATAACAGATAAAACAAACATTTGATTGTGTAGCAAGAAATGAGAAAGCCTCTGTTCTATTACGGTAACTAATGAAGGAAAATCTATTTGAATCTGGAAATAAAATTGTGACATTATAATATTTCTTTATTCACTTTGATTTCATAAAAAAACACAGCAAACTGGAACAAAAAACAGAAAAGTACAGTCAGAGAAAGTAGAAGGAGGAATGATAGTAGTGGAATGGCAGAGGTAGAGAGACAGCACAAAATAGGGGGAAAGGAATTTAGAGTGAGGAAGCAAAAATGAATAGCTAGATCAAAAATGAAAGAAGTTAGACCTGACTGGGCAAGTTATTCACCTTTCCCTTAAATTTCATGACCAGCCACGTGTAATTTGTCTGTGGTAATAGTCAGGGTATAACCATGCTAGAGACCGTGGGGATGTCCCAATACTGAGCTTATAACATCAGCACAAAGCACAGCCTTATGAGGGCTCACACCATAAAAGATTTTCCTGAAAACTTTCAGTGTTACAACATAAATCTTAACAGCTTTACAACATCACTAGAAAGAGTAGAACTAAGATTCTGGCCATTAAGGGCTTAAAGTTGAGGACCAGACCTTTCCCCAAGAGGCTGCATTACTACAGGTCTCAGAGTGAGAAAGAGAGGGTACAGAGCAGGACAGGTGAGGTTAATGGATGAAAAGCTGGATTTCTGATGTGAAAGAGACATTTAGATGAGAGAACTGAAAGAAAATAACTCACAAAAAGATCTAAAAAGAATCAGACTTTACAAGCTCTCTTTGGAAGCGGTTTGACTCTGATTTAAATGGCCTTTTTTTTGAAGAAGTGCAAACTGGAAGAAAGGCCCGGGAAATGTTTCAAAGGACAGATGAGATGGAAAGAAAGAAATAAACACTCCAAAGTTAAGGAAAACAGATGTGATGGTTTCAGGAAGACCGTGTTATTGAATGAAAAAAAACTGTATTTTGATGCACACTGTTTTACGCTGCCTCCAAGTTACATTAGAGTAATTGCTTTTATGAGATAAGCACACATAAATGTTGCCACAGTTGGATTTAGCAGCAGGAAAACTTGGTATTTTCTTCAAGGCCCACTTTCCGAGTATAAAGTTTGTATTTGTTGGCATTTGAAGACAGCTTCTAATAAATAAGGAACTGACAATTTGAGGTACAGTAACAAGAAACAGTTAAATCATCATTAACCTTCTTTTATGTTCTGTGTTTTTAACAGTGCTTTTATATGACACATCAAGATCTGAGACTGAACACAAGTACCAAGCAGACGGGGGTTGTTTAAAGCAGATGAGGTAATTTTATAGAATTAACAACGGATGATTAAAGAAAGTGAGCTCACCATAGCAACCTCCACTGCATTTTGGCAGGAAGGTGATTGGTCGCAAAGAATGGAAAGGGTGTGGTCTTTGGCCAGGGTTCGTGTGATTGGCAGATACGTTAGCTCTTTGCAGACTCCTTCAGGAGTAGTGCCCTGTTAAACAAACCCAATACAATTTTAAATGGAAAAATCAAGTGTGTCTGCGATATAGAGCTGTTTCATCTGATGTTGAGTACTTTCAGCATGTACTAAAAGAAAAACTCTTACCTGTGGGACACTATCAGAGTCAAATACAAGGGTAACACGAGCACAGTTGTCATCTAAGTAATTGTTGTTGGGCAGGCACAGAGTGTCGATGGCCTGTAGACTTTTACGAGTGGAGCATATACCCAGATGATTGCATGGAGGATGAAGACAAGACAGGAAATTATGTTCTACGCACTCCTGTCCTAGTGGACACAGGGGGCGCTGTGGCTCACCAGAGTCAGACTGCAACAAGCAGGGCTGACGACCACAATGCACCTGTGGTCACAACAAAAAAAGTTCTTAATAAAGAATTTATACCTACATGAAGATAAAAATAAATAATAATAAGAAAACTCTCTGGCATTTTGATTTACACAGTAGCTGGTTGAACTCACTTTAGTGCATCTGATGTTTCCGTTCATGCACTGACAGCTATTGCAGCCATCCTCCCAACGATCACCATGATTAGCCTGCACCCCAGAGCGATCGCATGCCTTTCCGACACCAATAACTACAGATGAAGAGAGAGAGAAAAGAGCGATCACGAACATTATAGTAGTTTGAGCTTTGGAGTTATTAAGACATTTTCATTGGTACTTCTATACACCAGGGATACATTAACATCAAAAGTGACAGCAAAGACATTTATTATATTCAAAAATAAATGCTGTGCTTTTAAACTTTCTATTAATCAAAAATCCAAATTCATTAGGATTTCCACAAATGGACAAAAAGCACAAAAAATTATTATTTCATCATGTGACTGGTTTCAGCTTTGCCATTGGAAAAATGAATTTTAAAATATATACAAAAAGAGAAAAAATTATATATTGTACGCAACTAAGTGTTGCATTCTAAGTCTGTCTTATCATAATATGTATTAAATAATATGCCATCCCATAACTTCAATAAATAAATAATCATAGCATTTTACATTATGCATTTTAATTTGTAAGGGACAGTGAAACATTTAGCTGAATGCATTTTATATTGCTTTATTTTTTTGTTTCCACACAAAAGTTGTGCAGTACCGCCACAGAACCATGTTGAAAGCTGCTGAAACAGGCAATTTAGTATGGTCCAGTTTTGTTTGGCTGAAGTTAAGGTGGGCTCACACGACATGAGTAGACAGCGAAGATTTGCAACACTTCATTTCTCATAATGCAAACAAGTAGGGTGGTCTGTCAGTGGGAACTCACACTCCTGGCAGCGCGGTCCAGCTCGTCCCATGGGGCAAAGACAGCGATATCCATTAATCTCATCAACACATGTGGCTCCATATGAACAGGGAGAGGACTGACATTCATCTATATCTAAGATTGAGTGAGTGATAGAAGTAGACAGTGTTAGTCTGAATGTATTAGAAAGCAGCATTGTATCTTTCTTCCTGAGTGAAATGGCTCATTGAAAAACAAAAAATGTGATGAGGACCTCAATTCATTTGGTTTTAACTACAGTAGAAAGGATTGCAAGCTTGCAGCTGACTGTAAGAAAGTGACATACAGTGGGTACAGAAAGTATTCAGACCCCCTTCAATTTTTCACTCTTTGTTATATTGCAGTCATTTGCTAAAATAATTTAATCATTTTTTTCCTCATTAATGTACACACAGCACCGCATATTGACAGAAAAACACAGAATTGTTGAAATTTCTGTAGATTTATTAAAACAGAAAAACTGAAATATCACATGGTCCTAAGTATTCAGACCCTTTGCTCAGTATTTAGTAGAAGCACACTTTTGATCGAATACAGC
>JAUMHR010000063.1:14248463-14260876 GCA_032361145.1 Enteromius fasciolatus | reverse complement strand
TATATTCATATATGAATAAAGTTAATTATTACATTAAATTCAGCAATACACACATTATATATATATATATATATATACACACACTCCCACTTGAATGCAGCAAATATATTTAAAACCCCAGAAAAAAGGTCAGATAACCAATTTTAGGATGTCTTAAAGACATGGCTGTGGTATTTCTGCCAGGTCGTTAAGTTTGACCGCTAGCCAAGGTGCTCCATAAATCGTCCTTGTGCACGTTCTCTCCCGAATCCTTCCCCACAGTCGAACTCACCCTGCTCGCCCCATCTCAGTCCACTTGCTCTCTTCCTTAAATGGACACACGATTCCAGAAGTGGAACAAAAGCTTTGACATACTTTCCTACTTTCCGACTAAAAAAAGGAATTCGACACGCTCTTTCATATCAAATGTGCCACCCCCCTTTTTGCTGTCCTCTCTTCCCCCTTTCACTCTCCCCCCACTTATAAATATATAAAAAAAATCTAGTACTCATCTCCTAATTCATCTACAGCAATTAGTTACAAAAATACACACCAATCACTCCCTCTCCATAAGCTGAAGGAGACACTTAGAGACTGTTACTGGGTAGAGTCACAGCAGCGTTAGTGTGTGAGGGAGAGAGAGACCCTGATGATAAGCCAGATCAAGAACACAGTCGCACACACGGATAAGAGCACTAACTACTGAACAGGTAAGCAAATGAACAGCTCTAGTCGTAACATAATCAACCGTGTTTATACATGAGCTCAATCAACACTAGAACTTCAGACTTGATCTGAGAGGCTCTCTTTAACTCATAACAACAGCTTTAGATAAAGAAATATTTCAGGAAACACAGATTACGGCTGCTGTAACCCTTAAAAACAAATAATCTTTTCTTAGTTTCTTTTCTATCCTATTATTTTCATTCTGTCTCATTCACATCTCTCCATCAGTCTGTCTCCAGTTTGCTCTGTTTCACTGCCTCCATCACAATGAGTGCGATTCGGCCCCCATCTCCACTGCGATAACAGATCACAAACAATAGACCAAAGAGTCGGACAAGGCCAAATAATACTGCTTGTTACAACACAACGCTCACTCGCCCAGTTTTCTACATTTTCCCTCATGTTAATGTACCGCACCTTTCTTAACTTCCCTTTTGCATTTTTTCTACTTATTACCATCTAGCGATCTACCAGCCAGCACAAGTGAAACACAAAAACACCCCTGTCTCTGCCCCTTGACGATACACGAACAATGCAGTTGACCTGCTGGCCAGAAAGAGCTGTTTAGAGTCCAAACGCAGAACTGGAGAAACGGACTTCCTGAAAGGTAAACAGCCCCGCGGGACCCTCTCCTCCAAGGGCTCCCGCTACCTGATCCCCTGTAATCGCCAAAACCGGCTACTTGCATCTAAGGTCAGATTTTTGTAATCTTTTAGATAAATCTTAAAGGCAGACTTGGAAAAAAACACCTGCAAAAATAAATGAAACCTTGAGGCAGGTATGATACAATGATGGTAAATTTGATCTCCGCTGACAGCGGATACGTCTGCAGTGTCTAGGCAACGAAAACCGCACAAATACAAACAAAAACCAGCCGCTGTAATGATAATTTCTATAAAATAATTACTTAGTCATTATTATAAATAATATCTGAAACAATAACGACATTAGCAAGAAAGACCCGTAGTTGTACACTTAATAAGAATAAATATTACAGTATTTACAAATGTACAAATTTATATCAAAAAATATTTTAACTTCTTCAGCTCTGCCCCCCTTCCGGACCCGCCGGCAAATCAATAACTGTAAAGCAGTAACCTACATATATACGGTATAATTCGAAAGCTTACAAGCTCAGCTTCCTTTTAATATGAATCACCTTTGCATTTATGTTACATAAAATAACCTCATATTGTCTGAATGTCCCGACTAGGGGAATGGTGCGCTTGCAATTAGTTTTCCCTAAACACGTTTGCGGCGTGCGGCGATGACGTCATCACGTAATATCTCATATGGCTGAAAAACACCCAATCACAGCTCTCAAAAGAGACATGATCAACATCTTAACTATCATAAAATTAATAAATAAATATATGTACATGTATGAATTATTCCACTCATTTGTTAAAGTTTGAGCTATTCCCTGTAAAATGAGTTCTAGGGGTTAAAGAAAAATAGCTAAAAACAAATACTTAGTAAAAGTATATATATATATATATGAATATAATGTATTTATTAAACATTTCAAACTCGTAATGCAGCATAATGCTCCCATAATGCATCAGGAACATTCACAACCTCTCACTGCTCCCTCACCTGTCTCAACATCAACGTCATGTCATCTGGGTGATCATCTCAAAAAAGGCCGACTAGATCTTGCTCAGGGTCTGTCTGTCTGAGATCTAGTCTCCATTTGAAGCAAATGAATGCCCTGCGCTGAACTTCAAAAAGTCACATGACAACTGTCTGACTGTTGTGTCTGCGAACATATCAGTGCCTTGTTAATGATGTGTGTATTTGTGAGAGTGTATATCCATGCCAGCGCTGTCAGTAGCCCTTTGCTTTATGACTAATTGGCAGCGGTATATTTGTTTGTATGTGTGCGTGTAGTGTAGTGTGAAGAATAGTAGCATTGCAGCTGCTCAGACAATAATTAGCTCACAGACATGTGTGGAAAATAACGAGCAGCTACAGTAATTAATGTCTTAACGAGGCAATGACCTCATACTCTTTGTTTAGACAAAAACTCCCTCCAGAGACTTTAAACATGACACGCTGAGTATAAACAGTTCCCATTTGCATGCTAAAACAACCTCCATGCCCCATTAAGGGCACTAACACACTAGCAACAAACAAGATATTCATACACAAATAAACATAAACTAACCCTTACAAATACCCAAATCTGAAGTAAAGTGTCTAGAGATGGAAAATGAAGCTTTACATAAAACGGATGTGTAGATATTTTACCATTTTACCTGTTACCTACAATATGGTGTTATTGGATATAACGGGTTTGAAAATAGTTTCAAATCATCTGTAGTTTTGACCAAACAACAGATTCTAGCCATCGCCGCTGAACAACCTGCTTATAAAACCTCACATAGCAGCGACATTAACACTAACTGATCTCCACATCGCTTGTTTTTCCCAAAACACATAAAGTAAAAGTTTACTTTCTAACATAAACTCTTCCCATCCAGTCTCGATAATGTGGAATTACTAGTAAAAACAAATTATTCTATTTGTGAGGACACTTACTTGCAGCTACGCTAGCTAGTTTCCAAAGGTAATTAATTACCTGAAATTATTAACTGTATACAACTTGTTAGGGTTTACAGTGTACACTGTAAATGATCAGCTAACTCCCAAACATGAATTCCTTCATTTATGGTACTTCCTGCCAGAGTCATCATCTATTATGGAGCAATGGAGAACCACAGGAGGAGAAGAGGAAAACAGGACACATCTGGATAAGACAACACATACACACACATATCACCATTCACACCGTGTGCACCATGTCCTGCACACTGGCTTACCATGCCATTAGAGTGGACCAACAGTGCTTTCTTATCAAGAAAGTCTTTGCAGTATTACACTATGAACCACAAAGATGCACTGTTTCTTGATGCAGATGTTTTGTTTTTTTATTTTTGCACTGGTCGATATGCAATGATGCACTTTCAGTTACTGTTGGGATTAGAGAAATGCCGTTTTTATCTCGTGAGTGTTTAAAGTAATGGGTTTTCTTTATGATATCTTTTTTGATAATAACAAATTAGTGTATTAGCTTTACTGTCATTTTTTTTAATGTAACCAATTTAGCCAAAACATTTAAACACAAGCATGTAAGGGAGGATGTGTAAAACTGCATTGAAATTCAGCAGAAATCACTGTAATCTTCTGCTGCAGGCAAATTCTTAACGGCCTGTATCATTTTGTGCCACACAGACAAGTCAGACCACAGGCATCCCGCTTTGTGTTAGTACTCTGATCGGCCACCTGCTTTGTTTGTTTTACTAAAGAGTGAAAACAAGAAGGAAGTAGCCTTACTTTCATACAAAAGAGGAGGAATTTAAAAAAGACTTACAGAGAATTTAAAGGGATAGTCCACTCAAACATTTTTAATTATTTAATTATACTTAGGTCATCCTTGGTGTAAATGACTTTCTTCTTTCAGACAAATACAATTAGAGTAATAAATGTTCTTGCTTTTCCAAGCTTTACAAAAGTTTAATAAAGGCATTCTGAAGCAAAACGATGCGTATAAGAAACATATCCATATTTAAAACTTTATAAACTGTAGTACTTGTATTCACTAGAGAGTGGCATTCCAGCGGATGACGTAGGATGTAGGCAAATGCGGAAGTGATGAATTGCGGAAGGAAAGAAAAAAACAAAACACCGGTGACAAATCAGATGCACAAAACAAGGATTTGTGAAGAAAAATGTTAGAGGATTCAGCATAAGCCAAGAGGAGACTGCTTTTCCATTCAAAAATCCCACATCATCTGCTGGTAAGAACGTGTGTAAAACACTTTGCAGTGGCTAGAGATTAGTTTATAAATCGCTTTGCTTTGGATTTGTGCACTTTATTTTGCTATAAAATCTTGACCACTATTCATCATTATAAAGCTTGGAAGAGACATTTTTTAATATAACTCAGATGGTATTCATCCGAAAGTCACATACACCAAGGATGGTTTGAGGGTTTGTAAATCATGTGGTAATTTTTATCTTTTGGGAAATATCCCTTTAACAATTCAGGAGAATTTCAGAACTTATGGAGAATTTCACATAAAATGACAGCATACTTCAAACCCCAGCTAATGCATCCGTCCCGCAACACCGGCTTGGGGACCTTTATCTGTAAGGATGCATCTCATGTGTCGCTCCAGAAGGAATGTTTACCCTGTTATATGTCCTGGTATGTTTCTCACACAGTGAAAGGTCATATGTCAAATCTGGCATTCTGTGTCACCTGTAGATGTGAACTTAGAGAGACTGTTGGTATTGATGAGAAAGCATACACAGTAGTGCATGATGGTGTGTGTCAAGGTGTTGAGAAATCATTACTCACTGCTGTCTGGGATCGTTTGGTTGTCCCAGTCCCATGCCTCCACGATCAGAGTGTATGCTCGCTAGGAGATAGAGAAAAGAACTGGTTAGATAATATATACAGAAGTACAGCTCTCCACAGTCAAAGTCTATGCTGAAGACAAACACAAAATATCAATAAAATACCTCACCACAAAAACAATGGCAGAAGAAGCGCAGACAGACAAAAAAAAAAATCATATTAGTTTACTGACAGAGTTAAAATAAAAGAAAGACTCTTGTTACATAAGCAAATGTTTGGTATCAGTAAGCTTACTTTAATGTTTATGTATGAAGTCTCTTATGCTCAATATGGCTACATTTATTGTATTTAAAATATTGTAAAAAACGAAAAATTATTTAAAATTGAAAAATGTATTTAATCCAACCTTTACTGACAAGAAGTAATAATATATTGAAGAAAAAAAATCTTACCCTAAACATTTGAACAGTTAAGACAATATAAAGGGGGAAAATAAAAGAGAGCATAAGACTTGGTTTGCTGCTTATATAGAAGTCATGTGTTTCACATAAAACAATCAAACTTCCTTTCTTGTTAATCCCACAAAACTACACTTAAAAGGGCATCTAGGGACATCCTTGAAAAAAAAATGTATTCATGAAGTAAAATATCTAGGGATTTTTTTAGTTACTCTAGGGTTGGGTTAGTTTGTAACCATTATTAAACAATGGAGATCTTTTTAATGTCCTCTTATTGATACCGATAATGTGTGCCTTTTTAACAGGATGCAAGTCATAACAGCAGTGAGAATAACCTGGTTCCCACGGTCTGGTGACTGATTAGCTGGACTATAAACCAGATGAATGATGAGATGGCGCAAGGATGTTTGTAGGAGCATGTATCAGGTCACTGCTGCAGTCAACAATTCATAAATGATTGCGTGACGCTTATGCATGCACTTTTTTCACACAGATATGTGCTTCAACAGTGTTCTTTAGTTCATTTATTTCATGGGAAAATGGTTTGCTAAGTCAAGTCAAATAACAGCATGGACAGAATGACTTCAAAAGGTTCAAAAGCAGTACTTCAGTGAGGTGACTGTAAAATGGGAGAGGTCATGTTTTTTTCACTCAAATGAGGGGTGGTAACGTTTCTTCCCTTTAATCTGACAGAACCTGAGTGCTTTTGGATTACAAACATTGTGCTGGATGAACATTCAGGAAATGTCTGACCCATTAGAAAGAAGTCTCTGGGATCCCTGTATAACAGAGTGTAATTAAATTATGTGTAGTTAAAGTTTTTTCTTCAGCTTAAGACGGTATAAATGAAAACAGATAAAAATCACACCACCATTAGCTTCCAATACTTTAGCACAGCTATGGAAATGCTATGTATGATATCAAGCTTAACGGAAAAAAAACTGTGGAAAGCAGAACATTTCTGAAGAGGTGATTTTAGCAGGTCTATGTTTGGCTGAAAGGTTGTATTTTTTGGTTTGGGCAGAGATCAGGTTTATTGTGGCAGCACGGCATGAGAAACATGCCCATGGATTTTGTGTGCTGACACTCACGCATCTTTTCTCTGGAAACATGAATCAGCACGCTAACATCAGTGAAGCCAAACCACTCCAACTTGTAGGTGCATGCAGTAAATGTTAAAAAGGAAAAACTCCTGATACAGGATTAGCTTCAAACCATTCACTAAACATCAAAAAAATTCACATATCTCACAAACCCCCCCAAAAATTGGCATTTCATTGACATTTATTAGATGTACATATTTATATGTACACAGACAGGCTACAACAGATCTGTGACATATGCAAACCCTTCAGAACGTTAGGAGTAACGGTGGTAGAAGGATGTTCATGATGAAACAAACAGTAAAACTGCTGAACAACTACAAAATACTGTCTCCATGCAAACTTGAAAGTGTGGCAGCGTCAGATTTGTAGTTGTTTTTTGCACTACGTGTCTCGCTGTTTGTCCAGCTTCTGCCTTTAGAAACCAGTTTTCTATCATATTCTGCTGCTCTGCATCAGTGTAAGTGTATGCTGTGTGAGAAACAGTAGCCAAAAAGATAATTACTGACTCTTAGAGAAATTTAAAAATGAATCAACAACAATGTGAAAGGAGTACAGGCTATGCTTTTAAAATGGGCAAGGCATTATATGCATGGTGTGTCTTGAATTGTCCACTGCATGCATTCATGGTGCAAAAAAAGCACTATTAGACTTTAGGCAGAAACATTGGAGAATCTTAGAAGTTTATTGGCTTGGCTTGGCTTAGGGAAAGCCTCCCCCTATTCCCCAAACTTTTTTCTTTCTTTCTATCATTCCCTGTTCAGACTGTAAACTGCTGATTTGATTTCTACATGTCATAGACTTCTTTCAGTGGTATTAGTTTAAATGGCAAGGGTTAATTTATCATTTATACTACTATTTCTCATGTGAAGTGTATGTACATACATGCCCTTGCCTTAGATGTTTATATATGTATTTGGTTGAATAGTTGTATTAGTATTTGCTTAATTTTGTCACTTGCTGTTGTATAGCTGATTGTTTTTCTACATGTTTCTGTATGTTTAAAAGAGAAGAAATAAAAAAATTATAAAAAAAAAATGGGCAAGGCATACGCATTGAGACAAATCTTATGCGTCATGAACTGAAAAAAAAACAAGTGATATTTGTTTCAGTAAAAAATTTCAAAGTTCATGCGATTAAGCCTGGAGCTCTTTGGAATCATCACATCCTCATGAAAACTTCAAACAAACTCCAGTTCTCAGTGACAGACTTCTTGATTTATAGATCATTACGTTCATGATTCCCTCTCATTTGGGCATGTGTTGAGCAAAAAATGAGCAAAATATAATGAATATGGTATGCACTAAGGTAAAAACATTTGGGGTTGGTGACACCTTTTTTTTAAGTCAACATATTCTCAGTAAGATAATTCATTTGATCAAAAATACAGTAAAACTAATATTCTAACTAATATTATTATAATAACTAATATTATTTTATTTGAATATATTTTAAAATATAGGCTACTTTAAATTTACTGAATTTTCTCCAGTAATTGCTACACTTTAGTGTCACGTCATCCTTGAGTAATGATTCTCAGTGACTCTGATTCGTGCTCAAGAAGCATGCATGTTATACTGCAAACCCTGACACATTTATTTTCAGGATTCTTTAAGAAAAACATGCATTTGAAATTTAAATCCTTTTTATCACTATAAATGTCTTTTTTGATAAATTTCATTAGATCAGAATGTATGTTCACATAAAAACCTAATCAGCTTACAAAATACAATGGTCTGCATGTATGCAGTACTATACCACAATAAAGGGACACTCATCCAATCAGACTAAATATTATAGGTTTAAAACCTTTTAAGAGTGAGTAAATGATGACAGAACTTTCATTTTTGGGTGAACTACCTCTTTAATAATGTATTTAGTTACTTTTGTTACAATGCTTTCTTTTAAAAGCCTTTACAATAAATCATTACTGTGGGAAGGACAATGGAACTAGCTTAACTTATGCTGGCTGTTGAAGTTAATTTAATATTGTACTTTTGTGCAATGTATATTCTATTTTTTCCACAAACATTTTGTTCGACAAGAAACGATAATTGGTGGACCACCTGCTGTTTCTCCACAGACCCCCTAGGGTTTGCTTACTGCTTTATAACATCAAGAATAACATCTTTACCCATTAAATGTGTCAGGACGTTGAGCAATCAGTGTCAGAAAACTAATGAAAGGCTTTGTTAGTTTGCAGCATGAGCATACTGATGTAAACACCTGGTCAGTGCAGTGGCGTAAGACAAAGTTACTGATCTCCAAAGACAGCCATCAGACACCAACCACCAGTCCAGGGAGGAGCAGGAGCAGGGAAGATTTTATCTTTCCTTAGTTAGAGGGAAATTAGACACCCACATGCATATAACACATGCTAGCAGATACACAGGAACACGTACACACTGGCAATGAATAAATTACACCTCCTAAGTGACAGTGAGCAGGCAGTGCCACCGTTTTTACACCTTAGAGGGCCTTAAGAAGGACCTTTATATAGTGAGAACCGATACAGAATATGCCTTTCATTATCATATACACACAGACCAGACTTTTATATACCTGTCCCTAAGCAATCAGGTCAAATGCAAATCAATGCACAGTAACATACTTACACGGAAACAGTTCCAACTAAACGCTGAATGTGATATGTGCAGGCTGGTAACACACCTGTGTAAGTCACTTCATACCCCATGTGCTTAGGTTTCTGTGGCACAGAATTAACAATGCAATTCTATTGTGTGCAGTTTTTCAGTGAAAGAGGTGGTGGTTTATTAAAGCATGAGAAGCTGTGTATGTGTGTTTTTAATTTAAGGCTTTTTAAAATCAATATTTCACACAAAAACAAAAATCTGCACTGTCAAATGCCGAAATGACCTTCACTGACATTTCACTGGCATTTCGAGATCTGCGTATGCTGATAGACTACAACAGATATGTAAAGTTTGCAAAACTCCTAAGAAAACATTTAATATGAATGGCAGAAGGACTGACTGACACTGTAAATGTCAAAACATGTCATCACCATATTTTTATAAAATTATTTGTGTCTTGTTATATAAACTTATGCATGTGGAAGTATGTTGCACTTCGTACTTGTGTTCCTTTTTCTTTTCCTCAATTGTTTTAAATCATTTGTAAACATGAAACTGTCTCACTGTTTGTCCAACATCTTGTTAAAAGTGTCAAGTGTCAAATCTGCCTTGAGACACCAGCTTTCTGCTGTAATCACCTGCAGGTCTGCATCTGTGTGAGTGTTAGTTGCCAGCAGTAATTAAAAGTAATTGTGATATTTTAATATCTAAAAAAATGAAGGTGTGAGGAACAAAACTCTGTAACACTTTATTCCGATGGTCCACTTTAGATATTCTACTAACAGTAAGCAACTTTGCAACTACATGTCAACTAGCAGTCATTAGAGTATTAGTAGACTGTCTGCTTAATATCTCCTAACACTTTATTTGGGTCCACAACATACAACATACTGACTATTAGAAACTTTACAAGTATGTCAACTTATTCTACCAACCCTAAACCTACCCTAACAGTCTACTCTGAGAGTTAGTAGACATGTAATGAGAATTAGTTGACATTTTGTTACAAAGTTACTTATAGTTGGTAGAATGTTTAAATGGACTATCGAAATAAAGTGTAACCCAAAACTCAAAAGTAATTATTATTGTAATTCTTGAAATAAGTTTGATATTAGCCAGTTTAGGACAAATTTAAAATAAAATATATTATTATATAATCAAATGAGAACGAGTGAATGAATGAATGAAGTATGTTCCATAAAGATATCAAGAAATCCATATGGACTGACTTTCAGTTACATTAATTTTTCTTTCATACTGGAGCTTGAAAGTGTCAGAAAAGTCAAGCAGGATTTGGAATGACATCAAGGTAAATAGTAAATACTAACAGAATCTTTTAGGTTTAATGTTTAATCTTTAACAATGATTTCTTTAACATAGTAAAATCATTTTAATAAACTGGTATCTTGGGTGGCTAACAATACTAGAGCAACAGCAATATGATAGATAACCTTATATTTGATATATTTATTACTTACTTACTACACTTACTTACTAATCATAACAAGCAATATTTCTGCTAAGTAATAGAACAACAATCATGTAGAATATTCAAAATATCATGAACGTGCAACTGCACCAACAATAAGCTTCTGAAGACTAGGGGAACATGTTTGCATTAATAACTGTCAAATATCAACCGTTATCACTCCTGTTACCAGCAGATGACATCACAGTCCAGTTGGAAAACACAAAGCTGGTTTGCATCAAAACACACATGATCTAATGTGCAGTCAACTATACAGAAACGCTCACAGAAAAGAGGAGAGAGAAACAGTCGTGAAACAAGAGACCCAACGCTCATCCAAGATTTAAGGAAAGCAGGATGGGGTGAAAGGAGGACAGGAAAGAACTGAAAATAAAGCAATAAATGGAAACAGTAAAGCAGATCAAATAGTCAGGCCCTCATAACTGTTTTAGTTGAAAAGAATAAAGGAGTCAGGTTTTTCTGTCACTAGCATCCCTCTCTTTTTTAGTAAAACCGTTAATGTGAATCAATCTCCCTTGCATCTTGGTAGGTCTATATATATATATGATTTAAAACAGAGACAGAAATGGCAAAGACACAATGATTTAAGAGTCATTTCTCAAAACATGCCAGATACACGGACTGCTTTAGAAAGAGCTAGTGTTATCTTCGGTAAAGATACATTGAGTTTGTATCTTTCTGTTTGGTTTGTAAAAAGATCTCTTTTCTTAACTGAGTATACAGAGTTTAGATTAAGTCTGAGAACTTATCGTGAAAGAGAACATGGACTTGTTGAGCTCTTACTAATATTGTGGTGTGCGTGTATGCGCGCTCAGTGGGATTTTCATCCAAAAACAAAAGATGGTATGCTGGAAGAGTATCAAAGATCTCACAGCTGTAGGACGTCAGGCACAGCAGGACATATAAGGCTCATAAACATCACCTTCCGTAAGCTGCGTTCCTCCACTGGCACACCCGATCCGCTAAGGAACTATAGACTACAGGAGATGTAAGTGTCTTGGCAGATTGGCTGATGTTCAGCTATAACACTGACGATGCACCGAGTCCAATGACGCAAGCAATTGTGTTTCCAGCAGTATATTGTCTACCATCATTTCCATTTATTAAACATGCACATGCTGCAGAGAACATTAGCTCCCATTAGCAAAAATGTTTGTTTTTGTGGGTTGCCAGTTCCAAAAATAACTATTAAACATCACAGCAGGAGGATTTCCTTCCTACTATGGGCTGTCTTCATCAATATTAACACAAGACTGCGAATATCTCCACTTCAGTCTTCAACAGAGTTACAGCGGGGAAGAATCTTCAGAAGTTCACCATCTGAATGTGAAAACAGTTTCTCAAATGAATCACCTGCAAAGCTGTTTAAACAGCATCAGTATCTGTCCACAGGCTGATGACCAGATAACGATTCTGAGATACAGACTAGACCTAACTAAACTCAAAAACTAGAATTTGCACCTGTAAAACAGTCCTAAATTGAATAGTGAAACCATGTTTTCCAACATACTTTCCAATGCATACCTTAAATACCAGAAATACCAGAAAGGACAACAAATATGGATAGATAGATAGATAGATAGATAGATAGATAGATAGATAGATAGATAGATAGATAGATAGTTTCAGAATGGATGGGTGCATTAAAATGGAAAGATGGAGTTGGGAAGTTGTTGCAGTGCCCTGTAAAATAAAGTTGAT
>JAUMHR010000063.1:14228882-14248363 GCA_032361145.1 Enteromius fasciolatus | reverse complement strand
TTCAGAATGGATGGGTGCATTAAAATGGAAAGATGGAGTTGGGAAGTTGTTGCAGTGCCCTGTAAAATAAAGTTGATTCTGCAATGATCTTAAGCTGCTCCTTTAAACAAGCCCATAATTGAACAATCTGTAAGTTGTCTCAAGTTCAGTCTTGGTCAGATTCTTTCTAGATCGACACTGAAGAACCATCTCAGAGATATAGTAATGATAAAGCATGATGTACATGATTTTATCTTTAATTGAGCAATTACTGTGTGCTTAAAACAAAGCCACTTTAAAAGATGTGTGTACTTAACAGAAGAACACAGGCAGCTTTCACCACAGCACTACTGTTATCACCACAGCCAAAAGCTGGAAGCAATCAAGACTCAAATGCGGTGATTCAGCATTTTTTACTACTTACAAAACATATTTACCAGGTTTAATAAAACAACAACAAACTCACACTCAGGTAAGCACGGTGTGGTTTGAGTTAAATGTTTTACCCACAGTAATGTGCCTTGCGTTATCTTACAAACTATCTGTTCTGGTCTATTTAGCGACAATGCTGCTATCTGAAACATGATCGTGTAGACAACTCCCACTGCCTCTCTCTTTCTCTTCTCTATCTCTCTGGTTGTGATATCACTCCATGAGCATGCCAGCTCTAGTCAAGAACTCTTTCTTGTGTAAATCGTGTCTTAAAAAAAAGCTATCTTATTTTTGCTCAAAACCGCATTCCTGTGAACTCATGCGACTGTTGCCCTTCACTAATGACCATATATTAAGATTCTTCCACTAAGAAAAATCTGCTAACATTCTCAGAGTTGATTTGCTGAGAAAGTGACATGTTCGGTAATGGTTCCTTCCTACTGTAAATCAACTGCAGTGATTATTTTGTCCCTGCTTAATAAGGAGCAAAAAAAGTGGCACTTTTCAGCTAGACCAACATAGATAGATCATGTATTGATGGAAAAACATGTTGGTTGTTTTAAACCAGCTTCCAATGTCAATACTGTAAAAGAACAATTAAAAAAAACAACACAATCTTAAACGTTGAGATAGATAGACAAGTAGATAGATTGATGTCTATTGATCATCTTCCTTATAAAGTCCTCAATCCATGGACTTCTTGCAGCCTAATCCGCATGCCATGAAGTAAAACACACTACATCCTATAAATACGACACCATCAGTTAAGCGTGTAACTGTACACTCCGCGCGCGAGAGAGACACGCACCAGCAGCCGCTCGCGCAGCCAAACGCGCGCCGTAACCGGAGACGCTCTACTCATCATCTGTACGATTAACGCCAGTGACCACCGCGACACCGAGCGCTCCTCTTTCCACCGAGTCAAACATTAGCTTTGCAATAAGTGTTTAAAGCGTAGGCTACCAGTTGCTGTTGTTAAGACCAAGCAGCTTCATGTCACTTGTGCGTCTTGACCATCTGCTGGAAACAAGTTTTGGAACAAGGTGGTTTCCAGGTGGACTAAACTGGTTGTTAGAGTGGAAATATCAACCAGTTTGGAGTAAAGCCTTATATTTTAAAATAAATATCTTAGACCAGATAATCATTTGATTCCACCTTAAGCTGGATAATATGTGACAGGCTATAGAAAGAAATCCTTAACATTAGCGGGGCTTTGATTTGATACTCTCCAAATGTCACATAGGCATGTTTCCAATTTTAAAGCTAGTATAGAAAAAGCTATGCAAAACACGTGCAGCCTTAAGTTTAGCTACTTGACTCCTTAATGTTTTTTAAGTAAAATCAAAGTTAAAATGAGCAGTATTACATTTTGACAATTCAAGTTCCTTTTTTTCACAGCATATAGCCTATATGAAGAGAGCTGTATCGAAAATGCTCCCAAAAACGGTTTGTTTGTTGTTGAAGGGCTGATGAAAGAGGGTATCGGTGAACACCTACCGGCCAGGCGAACAGAAAGGGGATGATAACGGTCCCGAGGTCATTGGCCTTGTTTGGGTTTCCATTGAATCCTTTCAACTGAAACGTATTCCCTCCAATCACGCTCGAGCTGCCGGTGCCGTACGTACAAAAGCCAGATGTGGTGACCTCCACTTGGTATTCCTTTAGACACACTCTTAAGTACGTGTCACATTCGTCCTGGTCGCACAAACCGTTTTGCGCGCTCCGTGCGCCGTCACAGCAGTTTCCATTCGCGAGCTCACCCCTGTCATTCTCCACGCTGATCAACTGGAGCTCCAAATAACCCGACGACTGGCACACCTAAATATAACATAAACAGCAGTTAAAATATGAGATGCAAATAGTTTGGCTTTGTGAAGCTGCACGAAATAATTTCCCTTGCTCCCATTAAAGTACAAGACGGAACATGCAGCAGTATATACATATAACACAATATAGCGGATACAGTGCACTTAATTTTGTGTTAAAGAGTGATTTTTATGGGTATACGCAGGTATTGCAAATATACCCGTCAAATTAACTCGCAGCATGTTCGTGCAATAATTAAATATGCACTGTATTGATGTTTAAAGTTTCATTGTATATACATTACAGAGCACGCGGACTGCTGTTAAAACGCCTTCAAAGTTTAAGGATCACATGATTCCACTGACAGCAGGATAATTCTATTGAGACAAGAATCCCTAAATCTAATTTAACAAAAATGAATGAGTTGCAGTTCAGTGCTGTTTAATCTTTGACTTCACAACTAGACTTAAAAAGGCATAAGGAAGTTTAACTCACCTCAGTCCAAAACGTCAAAATTAAGAACACTACTGAGAAACAAGCTCCAAAATAGTTATGCATGACTCCTATGAAGTTAATACGACATGATTAAAAAAAGAAAATACACATTTGCATCATTATCCACAAAAATCCAGCCATTCAAAGTGATTCCTTTCTGCGCAAGATCTCCAGAAGATGAGATGAAAGTCACACACATACATCCACTCGCTCCTCCAGCGCGGTGCTCTCACTATATCAGTCAACTCTACCAGCCGCCTGAACGGGCTTGATTGACAGCTCAATAAGCCATCAGTTGTAGTAGAACGCCTGCGTCAGCCAATCGCACAATAAGAGGGCGGGGCTTTCATATAAATTATAGATCTGACAAGCTTATTGACTTAGTTTGAGTAAAGGGAAAGCTTTTTAAACGACAACAAAAAACTGTTAGACTATTATTGAAAATTTTGTATGTTTCACAACAGAAACACTTTTCGATTAAAAAAATATTTAACAACTGAATGGTTTCATAATTACTGTTTGATATTCTATAAACGCTTATAAAAGCTTTTTGGGGGGAAGCATTTTGCCCTGTTTGTACTCTTTCACAATCCAGACATACACTTAAACCAAGGCACGGGTGAATGATTGTGGGAAACAGATACAGAGCGCCCTCTAGTGATCAATTACTGGCTTATTTCAGTTTTCAGGTACCGTTTCACTAAGATTCCTCCTAAATACTTCAGTAAAAAAACATTCACTAAAACCATTCATAAAAGCAATTCACTGTTTTTTTCGTTCTCATTTGATATTTTTTAGTTGTTGTTTTTAGTTCAACATAATGCAATGACTATATGCTGAACAACTTCACAAAGATTAGAACAAATTGAAACAGATTAATCTTGTTTTTGAGATGTTCTCATGAATATAGTAAAAACCCCAAAAGGTCTGTTTTTTTGTGTTTACATTCAATTAAGTACTTGCCCATATTCTCGTATCTCTTTATTATGTGAAGTTACTACTGTGCCTGATAAAACAGCGTGGGAATGTTTAGTTTTTTGTTTGTTTTTGTGGTCAAAGTCTTCCCACCCCTCAGCCATGATACCATACCTGAACTTTTGCTCTTTAGTAAAGGCAGAACTAAAAGAGTTTGTTAATAATAGACTAAACCAGATGATATCACAGATTTACTGTACAGCTGTGTCACGTCCTGCTATTTGTTAGTCTTTCTACATCTGTCTCTACTCTCGCTCTCTCATTTATTAGGAAACGGGTGACGCTATATTCCTAATCTAGCCGTCAGACTCCATCCTGAGTTCTTCTAGTGCCGGTCTATAGTCAGAATAAAGAGAGGAAGTCAGCCCGAGAGTTAGATGCTAACAATGCTTGCTGCACTCTGAGGATGTGACACACTCTGGCTGTAATAGAAAGAAAGGCACCTGCATTCTGTTGAACTCATACAACATGTAGCTACATATTGGGGAGAGGGTGGGAAACTTGGAATGCACATGGAATAATATCTACACATGTCATAGAAGCACATGTCATTTGGTTACAAGGGTATGACTAATTAAGCGTTTATGTTATCAACGTCGCCATTGTAGCTTCATTATAACAGCTGAGGTTTGGCCTGCAGTTAAAAATAAAGCTGTAGTTTTGATAGTGTTGTTGATTGATTTGTCTGGTTGCAGGATAAGATGAAACATTACAGCTCTGTCTGTTAACATAAGAGATCAACTCACATATTAAATAACATTCATGCATGCATTGACTACAGCAGGGTTGTCAAGTTCCTGGAGGGCCGCAGACCCCTGAGTTTAGTTCCAACCCTATAACAATCCTGGAGGATTGATTAGCTGGATCAGGTGTTTAGGGTTTAATCTAAACTCTGCAGAGCTGTGGACCTCCAGGAACTGAGTCTGACACCCCAGCCATGCTATACATGCAATCCTGGAATTTGGGTCAAATTCATGCCTATTTCACTGCTTATAAAACATACAATATGCTTTGAATGATCCTTCATATCTGGCTTATTAAGACACTACTTTAGTGACAAGACAAAGGGCTAGTTGTAGTGAGATCAGCAGCAATGGTTGTGCCCTCCACCATGTTTAAAGTTTAAACAAGACTAATTCACAAACTCTGGTATGAAAATTATTTCAGAATTTCCCAGTAGTAAATATGACTTAAGAGGGCTTTCTTGTCCAATTTTTCGATAAGGGAGAGAGAGAGCGAGAGAGCAAGCAACAACTGAAATTTACATATATTTTACGCAAACAGACTGTTAAACTGTTATACATTTCTGATTGATTAACATTACCAACGCTCAGAAATTAATTAATTAATTAATTAAAAACCTATTTTGTGCAATAAGCAGGTTTCTTAGCAGCAAAAGCCATCAAAGTTGGCTAAACTTTGAAAGCATTCCCATTTGCCCAAATAGCAAAAGTAAAACCCCACAATAGTCTTTTCATGACTTTCAAAAAAAATAAAAAATAACTGAGAGAGACTGATAACAGCAGTAAGAAAAATGTACCATCCTTCCAGATAGACGCTGATTTAGAAACATCCTTTCATAATTTGATGCAAAGTATAGTGTTATAAATGTACATTTTTCACAAAATCAATATATAGTTTTTTTGAGGAATTACAATGCTGAAAAACTTTATCGCAGTATTGTGTAAAGGCGTCAATATAAGGTTTTTGTTTTTGTCAGTCTTTACCGGGTTAAATACATCTTAAGTGCCCAAATATATGGTCATTTGCTCTGTCTTCATCTCATTCTTTCTCCTTCCACTTGATCTTGAAGAAGCAGAGAAAAACAGAAGTGCAGAGAGCAGGTGTGTCACTGGGAGGTGTGAAATTCTGTCTCAGGTTTATAAATGTCAGTGATGGAGTGTGTGAGTGCTTAACCTCTGACCTCAAGCCAGACTCCAATTACAGCTAATACAGATTCCCTCAGTGAGTGCACTCTGCACCTCTTCAGGGTCACTGAAGGGGTGCGATATGTCAATGAGTTACCCGGAATATGTCATCTTCAGAAGAGCCAGTTTACAGCTCACCTCAACTTGCCCTGTTCTGACTGATCTTCGAAAACTTATTTTAGCTTCTTAAAAGGGTAACTGCTATAAAACTGCGTAGATCCCATTACCTAACGTACTCTTGAGTTTTACATTTTGTATTTGTTCACAGCTGTGGGTTACGCTCTCATAGAAAGAGCAAGACATAATTATCTTGAATTGTACTTACAGTATATGTCTTGTCCACTCACAGAAAATATTTGTCTTAATCTCTGGTTCACAAATACCGCGTTTTTTGGGTTCAACTGTGATGCTTTTTCATGTTTTAATTAAGCATGCATAGATAAAGCTGTTGCACCACGTAACGTTAAAAATGCGCAAATTTAATTGGCACACAGTGGTGCTTATCAATGTCAGAAACAGCGGACCAATGATAAAACGGCGAGGGCGGGACAAGAATCGCGATTGTTGTCTGATGGTTTACTTACTAAACAAATAAAATAACATGAATAAAATATAACGTACAGTCTTTATAGCGCTTTTATGGTAGCATAATTTTTTGTCCCCAACCACATGTATGGAGCTTTGTTTCAAGTTTTGTTTTCAGCTCAAGAAAAAAGGTCAGAATATCCTTTCAAAAAAGACATGTAGTATGAAAGTATCATAGAAATAGACCTATTATCATATTAACAAAAGCCAATTAATTCACTAATTAACTTAGCATATTAATCTAATTTTATTTTGCTGGTTATTTGTGTGACTATACTGGCATCGTTGCACCAAACAGAACTGACAGCAAATATAGTCCAGTACTTACTCCAGTAGCCTATAGCTGAATTAGTCCAAATGAATTAATATATATATATATATATATATATATATATTTTCTCCACATATCCAGCTGTAAACCACTGGTAATTAGACAGCTATGTGACCCCACCACAGCACATAGGCCAGTTTTTGAAACCCAGCTGTGGTTTTGATCCAGGCTTCTGGGAAAAGATGCCATGGCAGAGTATAGGTCTGTAGCCCATGAGGGTTAACCTCAAGCGGGTATGTGCGTGCCTAGCAGTGGGTGGGTATGTAGAGGATGGAGCTGTTATCAGCTCAGTCAGCTGTGCCAATCATTCATTGCATTAGTGTGCTGTAAGAGAGGGAGGAGTACACACACACACACACACACACACACACACACACATGCACACACAATGAGACATTGTGTTGCTTATATACAGTGCTGAATAGAAGGAGATAGGCAGGGCTGGTTTAGCATGGATTATGTGTTTCTCAGAGAAATCCCTAAGGACCCCTTGTGTGTGAATGTGACCTTCTACACATGAGAATATACTCTAATGTGTGTTTGTTTAATATATTATATACATACAGCATTTCTTGAATTTGACATGGACTTTTCACTGTTTTTAACACTCTGCCAGACATTTATGTATCTACACATTTAAAAAAAAGACGGTGTGTGCATTAGTTGGAAGGATTTCATCCAAGAAAGGGCTTATCAAACTTCCAAGAGGGTCTGAGGATATAAACATAACATAGAACTTAAAATGTATAACTTATAAATTAAATTAAATAAATTAAAATGCTAAAATTTGCATGTCTTTAAATATTCTTTTGAATTAAAAATGTCAAAACATGTTTGTACCTAAAGGCTCCATTTTGGTACTTTAAAGGTACATATTATGTGAACATATTTGAACGTTATAGGCACTAAAGTGTACCTTTTAAAAAGGTACCACCCCTTTGACAGCTTTTGTACCTTTATTTCTGAGAGTGTACCATATATTAGCCAGTGAGAAAAATAGAACGGCAAACAATTTGAGCCTTTAAAAAGTACCCAGATTACCTACTACTTCTGATTTTGATGCAGCTATATTTATTTAGTGGCTATTTATATAGCTATTTATATTTATTTATTTATTTTGCAAGGTGTCTATTCTTGAGAGAGTCATTCAATTATTCACTCAAATTATTTGTTTAAAAAACTTATTGATTCTTTCTGCTCTTTCTGTGTTGCTCTAGACGCAAATTCTGCTTTGGTTACTTTTGAAAAACAGACAAAGTACTCTCATATGGGATTTCTTGTGAATGTGTAAAATGTGATTTCTAAGGAAAACAAGATTTTTAGAAAAAAATGTAGGATGCATGATGGTCCACAAACTGTCAGATTGTACGGAAAAGTATGAATGCGAGTATTACGAAAAGACATACTGCAATATCACATTTGAAATATTGCTGTTGTTTTAAATATCTGTGATTTTTTTTTTTGCTTACTTATATAAAATAGCCTAACTATCTTAATAAATACTCTTTTAGAGAAAACCTTATACCGAATGAAGTCCCTCTTTAGCCATACAGTGTTATTCAAAGGCATGTACTTTCACTTATTACCTGAGATTTGAACATGTTTTTCTCTCTTGTTAAGACATGTTAGGATTTTCTTTAATGACTTCTTGCACACTCCTCTGTTTTGTCATGTTTTTTCGAACAGGAACAAGAGAACTGTTGGAACTGATCTTGGGCAGGGAAAGATCCTGTGCAATTGTGTTTCACACATAAAGGTATTTATCTTTATGAGGTAACATTTCCTGTGATAGAAGTGAATAAGAAAAAAAAGTGAGGGGAAAACTCACTGACAGACCTCATTGTAGCAAAATCTGTCAAAGAAAGACGTACTACACGATGTGGGGGAATCGAGGGGAATTCCACAGACATTCCATTCTGTTCCAAACACTTCACAGCTCAGTTTAGCAGCACAGGAAGACACACACACACACACACAGAGTCAAGGTCATATCACTCTCCCTGTTCCATGGTAAATCACAGCCTGTACAATCCCATGCCAAATCACAAGTTTTTGCATGAATGATACTGATTCCTAAACCTTGACACGATGTTGGAGGGCATTTTCTTTCTATGTGGGACAATAATCCTTTGATCTACATGTTTCTGGTATTAATTTCTCTGGAAAAGGAGACAGAGAGCGTCAAAGAGCAGGGAAGTCTGGCCTCTACATGTAAAGAAGACTACAAAGTGCACACTGACATTTGTCCTAATGCCAAAAGTAATGCCTGGGCAGATCTTATCAATCAAAGCAGATCAGAAAAGAGGAAAACTCCAGTCAAACAAGAGAAGATGAGAATGGCTCTTATCTTTGTTTACTGTAAGCACAGAACACTCCAGAGTTCTCCGAGGGCTCTTTGTGACATCACAACCTACGAATTCTGGATTCTGTTCTAAATGGAGTCAACTTTGTTGACAGTTAAGAGTTTAAAGAGCCTGATCTGTTTGTCTTTGACGCCTCAGTTCTTTGGCGCTGCTCAAATTCATGGTGGTTTGTATTTCAGAAGCTCCCAGGAGCATTTTGTCTCTTGGAAGATAAACATGCCGATCTGTGATTGATCATTCTTATACGAACTGATAATGTGGCAGCTTACGATGTGATGTTATGACTGAAATTACCTGCTACCTCGCTAACAGTTCGTGGAGGGTTAATTTTGTCAGTGCCCCAAGCATGATCCATAAAGAAATTATTTAAAGAATCTGGCATGGAAGAACTTTGACCTGAATCCCTGTGAAGAGTGTGAACCAGGAATCATCGTCCCAGCATCACTACCTAATCTCCCTGATGCTCTTGTGATTGAATGATAGCAAACCCACAGCTGTGTTCTGACATGCAGTGAAAAGCCTTCCCAGAAGTGAGGAAGCTGTTATAGCAGCAAAATGATGGTTTCAGGATGATGGTTTTGAATTAAAATGTTCAGCAAGCACGAATGGGTGTGGTGTCAAGAGTCCAGTGTATATTGAAAAACATATTGATGTTTTGATATAAATATCTTAAATGCATCATTTATCCGGAAGATATAATATGATGTTCCTTGCTTTCATCACACATTTTTAAAAACACTGTGACTAATTACTAGATAATTTGTTTCTACATTTCTTGCTCTATTAATCTGTTATATTCTGTGCTTTTCTATTCATATAAAATAGTATTTCAACACCTAAATTTCTCTTTTTAAAATGTCAACATAAATGTCTTTAAATAAACATGAAATGTATATGGAATATTATGTTTTCACATTACCATGTTGTAGGATTTACTTTTAATTATTTTTAGACTATTTTTTGGTTAATTATTTTTTAACAGTTTAACTATTTTTAATCAGAAATCTCTAGTATATTTCACAAATAATAATAATAATATTAATAATAATAAAACACTCATTAGGACATTTAATTAAACACTAAAGATTTAATTAAAAAGTCTGAAATAGTTTTTTCTTTTTTTGTAAAAGGTACTCTAATAATATTTTATTCACAATAATATTTACAGTGTCCATTGGCCAATAAAACATTATTCACTGAAGAAGGCTTGTTGCAAAACATCTGATCATTGTTCGCTTCACCACAAAATGAAAATAAATTAAGAGATATTATGAAGATTTAGTGACTGCAGATTAATTTTTCCAATAAAACAAGTATCAAGTATGATGATAAGCATTGGTTATTCTATAAATGCGTAAATGTAGTAGAACGCACAGAACAAACCCTGGGCTAATAATGTATCATTATTAATCATATTGTCGAGTAATCGATTATTTAAAAAAATCTAAATGTATAATTTGATTCTATGCACATCTTTTGAAGTAAACAATAATATGAAAGAGTGTTTTCTGTTTTCTTTTAAAAGATAATAAGCCTTATTTTGTCATTGTGTACCAAGCATGATTACATGCTTACTGTCATTTTATTATTTGCATTTAGTATTGTTTTTTCCCCTCTTGCCGATCAAGACCGCCCTGCAAAAAACTATGATTAGAAAACCACTGCTATAAACCAATATGTTTTTTATTATTGTCCAGGGCTTTGCAGGGGATCATTTGCTTTTCTTTTAGGCTGATAGATGACAAGCCCACACACAGGACAGGTGGATGACGCTGATTCAACCTTTACCTGAGCATTACTGCTGTTAAACACTGCTAGACATGATGTCTCCAACACTGCATCAAAGACACACACTCACCACCTATACATCCACTGAACTACAGTATCATTCATTAAAACCTTCGATAACAGACGCAGCGTCTCTCTGTGCTTAGAGAGATCTGTGAAGGTGGATCCTGCAATAATAGAGCAGCTGTTTTGACTTCAGAATGTGTGTGTGTGTGTCCGCATGTCTGGATATGGATTAACTTAATAGTGTGTGTGAACAGAGAAGTGTCTTTTAAGTAGGATTTTAAATTGTCTGGCTTCAAAATGCAGTATTACGGTCAGGCCTTTACGCAGAAGCCAATTATTACCTGACCACATAATCATGCAGTGTTACGATGTAAATCACTGTCTTCACAATAAATAATTTCATGATTTCAGCACAAATATGTCACATTGCGCACTCACTGAGATAACAAAAACGATATATGTCAAACTCAAATATTATCCATATTTTACATATACCACAAAGATTATGTCAACTCAATGTAAATCCACCCTCTCACTATTTTAACATTTTACAGAAAAAACAAACAAACAAAAGCTTTCAAGACCACAAAAGGTTTCTATGAAAAGTAAAAAGGAAAGGTCACATGTAGGCCTACTAAAAAATACTCATGTTTTTGCTCCTATTTTATAATCAAGTTTTGATTTCGATATGCTTAAACTAGGCTCATTTTAACAATACCCTTTATAACCACTTGAGGGAGCATAGAATTAGTTTGTTGATTAATTTAAAAAGAAAAAAGAAAATCATTGTTGCCTACAGTATCTCTAACGTTAACTTTTCACGTTTCAGATTTCAACCAATCGAACTTTTAAACACAGTTTAAATTCATTTTCATTCTGTGTTTGGATGTCTTTAATTAGACGTTCACTGTCAGCAGGATCTAAGTTAATTTTGGAAAAATACTGATTTCAAGTAGCCTAGGGACAGTGGACTTTCTTCTGCTGCGTGTAATGAAGAAGTGTCTCTGTCAGACAAATCTGTTTTAAAATTTATCACACCGGCAGCTGTGCTATCTCACCCTATAATCATCTTATTAAATCTTATTAAATCTTAATTTAGCACATACAGTAGGCTATATAAGTCTGTACAGCATGCCAGGGTAAAAAAATCCCTGGCGGTAAATTCTAACGACCTGAGGAGAATAGTTCATAATGTCTCTTCTCCAGTTTCTCTTTGATGATGACCCACGATTTTTTACATAGCCTACACAGTATTTATTTAGTTATTTATATATATATATATATATATATATATATATAAAACAGTAACCATCATATAGCCTAACCATCTCACACTCTTTTGGAATTAATTAAAAGAAATCTTCCTAATTAGTCTTTAATTGCCCTCCTTTACACGGAGCTCTTCTGCAGGGACTCTCGTGCAGTTTAATTGGCCTGGCCTTAACGAAATTTCTATCATCATTAACCCCTCATGGGTTTAACGACCACCGGGCCTCATTTGAATATGAAAAGACTATAATTTATGCAGATTTGTACAACCCCAGGCTCTTTAGAGAAAGCGAGAGAGCCTCACAAAAGACATATTTAATGATCTTTTTCAGAAAAGTGTGTGAGAGAAAAGGAGGTAAAGTGAATCTCTCATTTGACCAGCAGGTGTAGCTGTAGGCTACACAAACACAGTTTTACTTTTCGTTTTACTTTGCCACGTATGTGTACTTGTGATTTCCCCCTACAAATTAATAGTGTATTACATGTATAATGCTTTAAAAATACAGATTTTGATTATATTTTTTGCTGTTGTAAAAAGTAGTGCCGCTTCAATTCACTTTATGTCAGTATGTTTTACGGTTTGTTAATTCAATTTGATTTGCATAGTTTTTCATAATATACATTTTTTCAAAGAAGCTTTACAGAAAGTAATGATGTTATTGTTTATAATACCTCACAGTCCACATTTAGCAGTTCAGAGCTAAAATGCAGATTGCACAAAAGAGGTTTGGTATGACCCCTGCTACACTAACCAGATTTTGTCAAGTGCAACATGTCCTTGGGTCAACATCTTTGTTGACCCTGGGACAACATTGTGATTAACCAATCAGATTACAAGAAACAGTTTATAGTTTTTGTGAAGTTTAGGCATTTTACATCAGTGTCAGTCATCTATAATTTCCTCTGATTTTAGGCATTACTCATGGGTAAGGGTGGGTTTAGGTGTAGAGATATGGTCAAGACTGTTTTTTACATTAAAATGTTGTTCCAGGGTCAACAAAATATGTTGACCAAGGGACACATAGTACTTGGCAAAATCAGGACGTGCCCTCTGCTGACCTCTTGACATGCTTATTACACACCCTAAATTAAGCAAACCACAACCGGAGTGTGTGTGTGTGTGCGTGGGTGGATGTGTTGTTTAGACGAAAGCAGGCTTAAATGTCTCTATCAAGCTTTTTTCCTTTGTATCTACTACCACCTACTGCTGGAAGCCTTAGTAATCCAGGCATTCTTAATCTCTGACCTACACACACACACACACACACACACATCAGTTGTGGCATCTGTCTATGCATGAGGCACGTAGATTTTAAAAGGTCAGACGGCACCTGCCACCCCCATATAACTCTATTCTCTTTAACTTAATGCCTCAGCTATTACTGTCCTCTTATGATTATTGGTAATCATAATATTCCTGATTTGTATGACACCTGAAAATGCATATATTCAAAGTTGCTCTGCAAAATCAAGTTGGTCAGTTTTGCAAATGGTTAATATAGTTTTTTTTTGTAATACAGATCTAAAAGCAAGTTGGAGTACAAAACAAGGTACACAAAATGTTATTCAGTTTTCAGTTGTTCAGTTAAACATAAACAGTGTTTAGACACCATGTAAAATGAGAGAAACAACTTACTGAATATAATACAGGCAGAACCCACAAAATATCAATTTGCTCACAATGCCACCCAAAAACCAAACAAAAACAAACTTATTAATCTTAATTTATTTGGTATCTGATTTCATTACATGACCAACCCCCAGTCCATTTCGTAACATATAGGCTAATTAACCAATGCTGTATGAAAAGATAGAATTTGACACAATGCGCAGCAGAAATACTGTGTCCATTCACTAATTGTTACTGTCGGTATGAATTAGATTTACTTGGTTAGCTTTAAAAGATCACAAATGGTCACTGATGAGCCATTTTTCGAATTCTGACCCTGTGTAGAGGGGGGCAGTGAATGTGGCCTATATTTGGTGCAGGAGAGTCATTTTATCAGAGACAACATAAAAGGACACAAGTCCTGCTGCTTGATCAAGAAACACTCAATTTTGGAGACCAAGGAAATGTCAGTCTGCTGGGTTTTTTTCTTAACCATGTGTCATTTGTTCTACATCAGATCTTTGACTAATCTGTCAATTAATTTGACATTTTGTATTTTTATTTAATAGAAGCCTCTCTGGACGCTGTTCAAGATAACTCTGATTTGAGCTTTAATTTTAGATTAAGGATTCAAATTAATTCATTCCAATTCCAAATGAACAAAATTATTATTAAAACTGTGAAGCTGACACCTTCTCACCAATCTCCAATCACCGAATGACCCAATTAACCTTTTAGCCTCTCTCTCAGTGTGTATTAGCACAGTGGTAACTACGGCTGTATTTGAGTCATGTCCCGGTCTTAGTACAAGGCTGTAAATCAGATTCCGTTCTAATTTTAAAAGATAGGATAGGATTTTAAAAGATTACCACTAAAGATTACCACTTTTAAAAGATTTTAAAAGATTACCACTCTGTCTGCCAAATAACAAATTAATTTAATCACAAACAATTTACATAATTTTGTCCATTTCGCCAAAATATGTCCTTCCCATTTTGAAATATGTTATACAAAACAAGATTTTCCAAGAATTAAAGCGGTTCAGAAAATGTATAGAATAATATGATTTATCGTTTAAAAATACTCATTGTGATATTTATATTGAGAATAAAAACAGCATTAATCAAATTATTAAGACATAGATCTAATTAGGCTATGTGCTGCTATTTTCTCAACTTGATGTCATTGTTTTATTGTTTTGTTATATATCCTGTTAATCACTCCTTTATCTTACTTCTTCCCAGTACCCATCCACAATGTTTGGTGGAGCAAACTCCCATGAACCCTCCAGTACCCTAAATAGGTTATAGAGCCATGACAGCCCCACGGCTTCCAGAGACTTTAGGTACTAAGGGTGGATCTCATCCACTCCCTGTGCCTTGCCACCAAGGAGCTTCTTTACTACCTTGGCGACTTCAGCCCGGGTAATGGTGGAGTCCACCACTGGGCCACCGGCCTCTGCTTCCTCATTGGATGGCGCGTCGGTTGGATTGAGGAGATCCTCAAAGTATTCCTTCCACCCCCATTGTGTACAGTGTAGGCAGGGCACTGCTTCCCCCTCCTGAGGCGCCACACAGTTTGCCAGAACCTCTTCGAGGCCGACCGATAGTCCTCCCACACCCGAGTTTTTGCCTCCACAACCACCCGGGCTGCAGTCCGCTTGGCCCACCAATACCCATCAGCTGCCTCAGGAGCCCCACAGGCCAGCCAGGCTCAATAGGACACTTTCTTCAGCTTTACAGATTCCCTTACTTCCAGTGCCCACCGCCGGGTTCGAGGGTTGCTGCCACGACAGGCACAGTAGACTTTGCGGCCACAGCTCTGAACAGCCACATCGACAATGGAGGTGAAGAACATGGTCCACTCAGACTCAATGTCTCCAACCTCCCTCAGGATCCAGTTAAAGCTCTGCTGGAGGTGGGAGTTGAAGACCTCCCTGACAGAGGGCTCAGCAAAACGTTCCCAACAGACCCTCACAGTACATTTCATAATTATTACTTTATCCTTCTTCTGCTTTTTCCTGGGACTCGAATAATCTAATTTCAACAATATGTTTAGGAATATTCCATTTATTCCTTCTGATACACCATTTAATGTCACGTTAGGATAGATTACTTGACCCACTGATATTTCCAATCAAAACTGTTTTCTCCATTTTTTTTATATTCTCTTTATTCAACGTTTTTTCTCCTTCTCATCCAAGCAACATGCGTTAAGACAGTCATTCTTTATCCTTTATTCCTTTAGCCCATCAGTACAAAAAACAAAGAGATTTTTTTTTTCTTAAACTACACAGTCTCGAAAAGAAAGCTATAGCTAACAAACATAAAGCATGGTTACATGTAAAAAAAAGTGCATCCATAAGCTAATGCTAATCAAAGAATATACAATTAAACAAAAATACAGATAATTACTGTACATAACATCCTTAATCCCAACAAGGCAGAATTCTTAATGCAATTCTAATGAAAAACATGTATGCAAAAGTGCAAAAAAAACAACCCAAAAACATGCAAAAGTTTTTCCAACATTAATTTTATGGATCGGTTCTGCTGTTGGTATAGAGACTATTCCTCAGTTTATACAAAAGCAGTAATACTGTGCAAAATGCATTCAGTTCACCATATCTTCAACCCGAATCCACCATTTTAATGGGAATTGGTAAAAAAAAAAGAAAGAAAAAAAGTATAATACATAGAACAACTTATCTTTTGACATGCATTCACAGCACTTAACAGAAAAGAACGTAAATGTCCTTCCACAAAGTAAAGATATTCTCCTCTGTTATTTCTGTTTATATATATAACCCTATTTTTTCCACTTTTTAATTAGATTTACTAATTTTACTTTGTAGGTGACAGGTCACAAATTACCACTGAGGACAAATTTCCCCAATTCTTCAATGAAAACCCAGGGTAGAGGGGCTGAGTAAACGTGGTCTGGATTCTGCGTAGGAGGGTCATTTTGTCAGAGACACTGTAAAAGGACATAGTCCCTGCTTCTTGATCCAGAAACACTCCAATTGTAGAGACCAAACAACTGTTAGCCTGTTGGTTTCCATGCACATTAACATTAGCTGTTGTAAAGTCACATTTCCAGGATCTATTGTTACAGCCAAAGATAAAAGTTCCACCTCCTTGACTAATCTGGTCATAGGAGAATGCAATAGAGCAACCTGTTCCTGAAAACTGAACTTCAAAATAACAGCGTCCAGAGAGACTCTCATTACACAACACCTGGTATGTACGTGCCTGGGATTTACTTACATATGATTGGCCCAAAGGCAATGATGAGTATGTAGGTGCCTGGGCTGGACTTAAAAATGAATGGCCAAAAGACAATGGTGAGGTTGTATGTGCCTGGGCTGTACTAAAACCTAAAGAAAATGATGAGCCCATAGAGTTATTGTATTGTAGGGAATTAGGGGAATTAGATACTGAACCAGACAATGGTGAGATTGTATGTGCCTGGGCTGCACTTGAACCAGAAGAAAATGATGAGTCCATAGATTTTTTGTATTGTAGGGAATTAGGGGAATCAGATACTGACACAGACTTGTTTTTTACACAAAGTTGACTGCAAGCTGATGAGCAATTCAGATTCAGATCACAAGCATCTGTAGATAAAAAGAAAATACAATTAAACTTTCATACCACCAACTTAGCATTGTTTTATACAGTGATTGGAAAGGTGCATTGTTCAATTCACTTAGTTTGGTATGTTTAGATAATATGAGTTTTGGTCATCTATTCAACAATTGATATTTAGCATAGGCTATATCATTATCAAATATCATTTCAGTTATGATTAATTGATGATTATAAAATTAAGACTTTTTTCATTCATGAATCATGTGAACAAATCAGAATATGAATGCATCACAAAATTTTATGTTGAGTTTTCTCACAGATAAATGTTAACAAAGAATGCTAATATATGCATTATGCAAAACAATGTGTTACATTATCGACCTTTTAATCTACATTTATATGTATCTTTGTTTTATAAAGTCTCTCACATATAAGGAATTCTTCTCTGGTCTTGGGATGAGATGGCAAATCTGAAAATAAATAAAAAAAATAAAAAAATTAATGTGTGTGTTTATGTACTACTAGTGTTTCTGGGTATTAAAAAAAAAAATCTTGAAGACTTACACTTCTGGACTTTTTCATTGTCCGCCATTATATGGACAGTGGGAACTATTGAATGTAAAATTTGTATATCATTATTATGACAACATAATCTGCATCTTCAGTTTGTGCTATATTTTTGTTGACATTAAATAAAATTAATTTCACGAATTAATCACGGCTGGCTCCGCATTATCTAATCAATCTACTCACCAATCAAATCCTTCCTTCCCACTATAAATAAACCCGTTTCCCTTTCTTTCACATCTCGCTTTCATGCACCCCTCCCCATCTTTTCCTTAGCTCCACGACTTCCTCCGGGAGGGAAAAAGGGCGGAAATCACGCCGGACACCAAACCACTAAACCCCGCTTAGGGTTCAAGGCGCTAGGGTTCGGAGTCTGCCGATTCTCCCGGCTCGCTCCCTGGACAGCATGCCAAATTTGTGTACTTTATTCATTAACTTTATTCATTAATGAGGAAGCATGAACTCTTAAAGATTGTTCAAGCTGCATTTATTAGACTAAAAATCCCCCCCCAAAAAACTGTAATATTGTAAAATATTATTTCAATTTAAAATAACTGTTTTCTGTGTGAATATACTTTAAAATCTAATGTATTCCTGTGATACAAAGCATCATTATTCCAGTCTTCAGTGTCACATGATCCTTTCAGAAATTATTCTAATTTGCTGATCCATAATAGAATATTATATTATATGCTGATATTATTGAACATGCATTGTTCTAAACCCATAACCCCTCTAAAGTTTCAGACTTAAAGGCATTGTTCACTCAAAAAATTTACTCACCCTCATGTTTTTTCAAATACATAAAATTAAATCTTCAGAACACAAATTAAGAACTTTTTAAAAAAAGGATAATTTTAAAAAGGTCCTTCTTTAGTTTTTTAATTATTGCAATGTACCATTTTTTGTTCTGAAGATGAACAATGGACTTACGGGTTTGAATGATATGAGGGTGAGCAATTAATGACAAAAACTTCATTTTTATGTGAACTGCACCTTTAAGCCCCTAGCTGATCCAAAACTGTATGTGCTACAGACATAAAGCTTTCTGAGGTAGAGACATCGATGGTGTACCAAAAGCATAACAACATGCCAAATACCACATAGAACACCTCAGGAACTGCATAGCAACACCCTAGCAATGAAGTGGCAAATTCTGCACGAGTTGAGTGTAAACAAACATTTAAAGCTCTTCAGATATATAAAACTTTCGAGTGGTCAAAAGTTTACCTTTCTCTGTTATCCACAACGTGTCTTGTTTACATAGATCATCTAGTTGGCTTTTCAGCTCACAGACAACTTTTTCGATTTCCTCAAATGTCAGATGTGGGCTGATGGAGATGGTTTGTAAGTCTGAACATTGGTAGCGGGAAAGAGAGGAGAATTTCTACACACACAAAAAAGAAAGAAATCAGAAAAAATAGGTGCATTCGCAGTAGAGCTTTTGGTGCCAACCAAAGTTCATTTCAAGTTTGATGAGTTTAGCTTATTCATTGGTAGGATGGTTAGAGGATACTATAGCCTGAAAGGCAGTCTAGGGGCAGTTCATGTGAACTCACAGTGTTATGTGTACTTATGCTGCAAAGGTACTGCAGTTTGCATCCAAATGTACAAAAAAACCCAGACATTAGTACCCCACTTCAGATCACTGTTAAACCAAACTGTACCAGATGATTACATTTTGGCGCTTTTCCACTGCGTGGTACGACTCGGCTCGGCACGGCTCGGTACGGCACGGCACGGATCAGTTCGGCTCGG
>JAUMHR010000063.1:14212779-14228782 GCA_032361145.1 Enteromius fasciolatus | reverse complement strand
CCCAGTGGAAAACCCCCCAAAAGTGAGCTGTACTGAACCGTACCGTACCGTACCATGCAGTGGAAAAGCGCCAAAAGTAACTATTGTTACCTGAATGAAATTGATGTCATCCTCCATCAGTGAAAGCTGCTCCAGTTGATCGTGTCTCTTTCTCAGGTCACTGATCTCCTGCTCCAATGCAAGTATGAGCTTCTCAACTCCGCTTACTTCTGCTTTCTCCTGAGCTCTGATCATCTTTGTTACATCTGCTTGATGTTTCTCCATGGAGCTGATCAGCTCTGTAAACATCTTCTCATTTTGCTCCACTGCTGCCTTAGCAGACAGCTGTTAGAAGACACATAAAAATAAAAAATAGAACCTCTAACTACTGTTAGAAGCAGCCCATACTGGTAAAATACTACATTACATAAACTGTAACATACTACAGTGCACTTACTTCATAAGACTCCATGGCTTGTCTTAGTTCCTTCACCTTGATCTCTCGCTGAAGCATGTCCTCTTGCAGATCATCCTGATTTGACTTCAACTGTTCCTGTGAACAATTACATTAAAGGTGTTTTAACTTTTAATAATTAACTTTCAACAATAGTATAACTATTTACTTTATACCTGTATTTTTTGTCTTCCTGCTGCAGGTGAAGTCATACTGTGGTTCTGGTGGTTGATCAAAGCACACTGCATACATATCAGCTGCTGATCTTGGCAACAGTACAGCTCCAGTAGTTTATCATGTTGGGAGCAGATCTGGTCCAGTAGATGTGGTGAGGCACTGACCAGTTTGTGTCTACTTAATGCAGGAGATGTATAATGAGTTTGAATGTGAGACTCACAGTAAGAAGCCAAACACGTCAGACAGGACTTAATGGCTTTTAGTTTGGTCTCAGTGCAGATGTCACACTCCACGTCTCCAGACACTGCAAAACTCAGGACAGGAGAGGCTGTTCCTGCTTCTGGTGCTTCTCTCTTCATTTTCTCTACAATTTCAGCCAGCACAATGTTTCTGCTGAGCTCTGGTCTTGGGTTAAACATCTGCCTGCACTGAGGACAGCTGTAAACACCTTTGTGATCATCCCGATCCCAGAATTCATTAAGACAGTGCATACAGAAACTGTGACCACAAATTGTAGTTACTGGGCACTTCAGAAGATGGAGACAGATCGGACAGTTAAAAGGATTTTGATCGTCCAAAGATTCTGCCATTTTTGTAATCTAAAAACTGTAAAAAAAAAAAAAAAAAAAAACAAAAAAACAAGTGATGTATAATTGAGGTAAAATTAATGACTAACAAAAGTTGCAAATGTAGTTCAAAAATTAATGTTTTACCATGTTTTGTTACATTTTTGCATTGAAATTAATATTATTTTAAATAAAATATATATTATTTTATATATATTTGGTCTATATAATGCAACTTTTACTCTTGACCAATGACCCTAAATCAAGTTTGAATGTTGGCCCTTGTTGTTAAAAGGTTTGGGCACATCTGCTCTCACAAAATGAACGAACACGTTTACGTGTCTTATCTCAAACATGTTTGCCTTGTCAGTTTCACCTTTAGGGCAAACCTGAACGTACCATTAACAAAAGTGCGGCAATATTGTATATGGGTTTTTGTTTTTAATTATTAGTAGCGCAACGTTAGGCTATTTAAAATTATCTCTAGATCTAGATATATTAAAAAGAAGTGATGTTAAAGGACAACGACAGACATATCAAAGCGACCACTTCCTAGATCAACGAGAAATAAAATAATACAAGCTAATGGTCATTCTCTAATTGCATTAAGTACGGTAAGCACGTCTAAACAACAATACAAAAACAACAAATAGCATTATTTATGCATGCGTGAATCGCATTAAAATTAGCATTTAGTGAAAACAATGTTATCTTTTGCTGTTTAATTTTGTTGTAAACAGTATCCAACACAAACAGCATATGCAGGTTATTACACAACTTCAGCAATATATATATAGAGAGAGAGAAATTAGCACATTTGTTAAACTACACACACTCACCATGGCTTGCACGCAGTTCTAATAAGAGATCCGTTTCCGTTTTGTTTTCTAAGAAGGAGTGGCACCATTGCTCAAATATATTTTTTAATCAAATTAATTCATTATATCATAGAATTATATGACATTTTGTATTTAACATATTTAATGTCCCAAGGGCAAAAATGCCACCAAAATAAACAAAAATTACAGTTTCTGTTGACCTTTTTTACCATGTCCAATCAGAAGCGTTTTGATTCGTCATCGCTTCTCTGACGGACTTTGTGTAAACACATTTTTGGGCGAATTCCAAACAGAAGTGAGCATCCCTATGGCCTAATTTTGACCGATTAATACAATTAGTTAAACGGTTTAAAAGTAATTTAATTTATCATTTTATTGTATGATGTGATATGAACTAGATATGGTCATGTGAAAAAGCCCTTTAGAATTCGCCCAATAGCCTACATGAGCTTTACTAATAAAAAATGCCATGTCAGATTCTGTTCCTCTGCACTTACAGGGTTTTTGTTAATGTTGTAAAACTTTGATTGGCAACAGTATTTAAACAATATTTCACATAAATAACAACGCAGATAAATAAGGTATAAAAATACCACAAGAAATCTCCAGAGCGAGAATTTCTGACCCTACGCTTCCCAGTCCTAATAATGATCATAAACCGCTCTGTACTACTCCATACGCTGCTCAACACCGCCCCCTTGCGCTATTCTGTATGTATAAAGTGTTTGTATAAAAAGTCCAAACCCACTCAGCCCGCATTCTTGAAGAAAGAAATAAACACACACATGCCGAGTAGGGGAATCAGGTTGGCTCCTCCTCTATTTATGATGACACTGTTGAATATGGACATTCGCCATTATAGGTACATTCCTAAACAGCCTGGCAAATCCTCTCATTAGCAAAGCAATCAATATTCCCTCTTTCTCAGCTCATTTTCTCTACTTTCTCACGATCTCGGGAAATCCTGTTTCTTCCACATGCTTCAACAGATTAACCTTCTCCCACCAGGCCCGATCGCAGATCAGTGCTGTTTTCTCATGTGTGACAGTAAAAGGTCAGTAATAGGTTTCAGAGCAGTGAAGAAAAGAGCTAACGTTAATGAGAAATACAGACGTGTGAAGAGGTGAGCTAGTTAGGATCGTGTTTATTTCACTCACAAGTTAGTGTTGTTCACTCTTTTCACAAGACTGATGACGCGTATAACGGGATCTAAATCCATTAACGTTTTTCATGTACATTATAACACAGTTTTTGTATTATAATTCCTTTGCATCAAATTACGAAAAAATAGTTTAACGCAAGGGTGTTTCTAATGTAGCGTCTATGGGAACGACAGTACATTTGACAATGTTCTCTCTTCTGACTGCCGTTAAGTCTCTATTTTTTTCTTTTATTGGAAGTCAAGAAACCACTATCGTAGAATTTTGCTATTTGAACAAATGGAAATGCAAATAATATATGTGCTACTCCTCTTCACTATTCAAGTCAACCCAACTATAACTATAAGGATTTCTGCTGCGAAGCAACTCGAAAACGGTCCATTGATCATCATACACATCATTAGGATCACAGGCTAGATGTTTAAATACATAGAGAAACTCTGTATCCAAGATTTAAAATAGAAGAGATTATGTAGCTTACAAAATATTGGTTGTTACAGAGTGCCCTTCCTCTCAGAGCATTCACTAGCCTTGAAGGCTAGCAAATACTCCTCCCGTCACATCTAGTAAATACAGACGACCTTAAGAACTTCAATTCCCAGCAGCCCTTGCCCTGCAGAGATGAGAGTGAGGTCCTTTCTAGGGTCTCATCCAGTGGGATCATACAATTACTATTGCTCATGTTTCTATGCCAACCAAAACATTACAGCCTTGAGCTCATGAACCTAAAAACAGATGCTCAACTCTTTCATTGCCTTATTTCCCAGAAAGCTTTACCCACAGGCGGTTAAGATAGCCTGTCTTAGGTCATAGTGTAGAAGGACTCAGACAGCAGACAGATTATAACCGGCAGACGAAAAAAAAATACAGTAATCACCATGTAAAATAAATACAGAAGACGTAATGCATAATGATTATTCTTTATTTCTTTAGCCATAAATACTGTTAGGTTTATTAAATAAATGAGTCTGTTTTATTGTCACTATTACGGTTTCAAGACCAAACCAATTGACTCCAACTGAAGCTAGCTTTAAATGGTATACAGCACAAGATGCAATTAAACTTTGAGAACAAAACAAAACTACAAATGTGTCCAGTTTTTAAAATCCTGATGGATTGCATACTAAGGATTTTTATTATACAGGCAAGAATTACCAAAGACTGACAATTATGATGCCAATTCAAGGTTGCTGTCCAATCTGAGCTAATCCCAGACTAGTCACTATTTGCATTTTAACATTTAAAGATGGTTTGCCTGTAACCTGTACTTCTATTTATCAGATATGGAATGATTTGGTTTTGCATCAGTAATATCTTTGTGTACTGTGGCCTGATTGATTGAAACCCTTTAAATTATTTTCCAACTGAAGTAGAAAAAAAAAAGATTCTTATTCATATCTTTTGGTCTGGAAAGAACTACACTATAAATAAAGTAAAATGTTCTCAAAAAGCAACCTTACTGAGAATTCAGATACAAATAGTACAATTAAAACACTGTTTTCTTCCTCATTAACAGACCAATACTAAACTAACTATATATTATTTCTTTTTCATCAGTCCATTTCAAAACAATCACGCAATGTAAACATTTTTCATAAAAAAAGAAAAAAAAGAAAACAGAAAACACGAAATGTATAAATAGCTTTTTTGTAAATGTTCGAAATGATCCAATGACACTTTAACAGCATTTCTCTGGAATGAAATGTTCAAGTATTCTCATTTAGTTTGATATCCATGTCTCCATATTAAATCAGAAAAACAAAATCAAAAATAATTATATTCTAATTAGAGTACCGTTTAAATAACCTAACTGGAAAATCTACCATACCAGTGGGTACTTTCATAATAATAAAAAGGCACTAGAAAACCAGCCAAGCAGCAGAAAAAAAATGAACACTGTTACTAATCATATTTTACGCCTCTATTCCATTCTAACGGAGCATTTAAAGCTACATCTGGTTTAAAGAATAACACTTTGGCTTTGAAAATCATCACAATACTATTCCAGGCCTGTAAACTGCAATATTTAAAGGCACGTGTACATGCACACATTTGTCCGCACTGAGGCCTGAGCCTCGTGTGGGCTAATCGCTTTAGATGTGCAAGATCATATGTCATCATTAGCCTAAAACACACAGTAATGCAGTTAGCTAGCAGGCTTACACACTCCAGAGAGAGAATCATCGCTTTCAGTCACCACACACACATACATCCATTTACTCTCATTCTTCTGTTTGTGTGCTGTGAGTTATTTGGTGCATATGGGCTGAGAGCACATGAAAAAAGGAGAATGTTGAATGAAGAAGCAGCATTTTTCCATTCTCTGTAGTGCGTAAATTTGACTTTTTTGTCATCTTGCAAACATCAGCACGGACGCTAGAGGTAATGAGATGGAGGTTGCATGTGTGTGTTTTGGGGTCAGAATAAGCAGCAGGGTAAGTGTTAGTGTGTCCTCTCCACTGGTGCTCCCTCAGGCACTCTGGATTCAGAAGCCATCATCATCATCCACTTCATAGCCGTAATCTGTAGACAGGAAAGAGGAGAAATGCAGAAAGTTTGGGACAAAACTCTTTTCTGGACTACAGGAACTCACACAAAGACCATAAGATGAAGATGTTTTTGTCAAAAGAAGTCAAAAGTCAACCAGGAATCTGAAAGGATTATATTTAAATAGGTTTGTAATGACTTAAAATGTAATATTTTTGAATAAAAATTAGCTAATGATCTTTACATAAAAAAAAACAACAACATTAATACAAAGTTTCATGCAGAACAACAAAAATTGGACCGGATGGTGTGACATAGCAACAATAACATGAGAAAAACAGCTTCCTTCTTATAGTTACAAACAGCATGAGAGAGGTTTCGCTTAAATATTGAAGGTTTTTGTTTGTTTGTTTTTTAAACACTTTTTTGTCACCCCATAGGACACATTGATATGTAAACTACCCATAAATAATGCTAAAATACCACTGGTCTAAAAGCAATGTGCCTTTATGAAATGTTAAAAACGTATCCTCAAGGAGAAGGACAGACTTCACTGCATCACTTACCAGTGCCGCCCATTAACTGCATGGCACTGACACAGTGTTCGTCCTCCTCATCCTCCTCCTCTTCATCTGCAGGCTCTTCGTATGCCACCGGTCCGCTCTCCACAACAACAGCATTCTGGGATGGTGCAGCAGGAGTGGCCTCTGGGGTGCCAAACCCTTTCTGAAAGTAGAGAAGAAAAGACAAATCAACAAAAGATGGCATTCTCAGCACCATCTTGTGTCCATCATCTAATGTGTTTCCAAGTGAAACAGGATGTTTTAGTGGGCGATAAAAATGTAGTGTGGAACTGATTGATTGGAAAGTGAAAAGACAAAGTGGTTAACTGGGAGGGGTTGAAAAAAGAATTTGAGAGGAATGTAATTATAGAGTAATTTCTTACTGAGGCCGTTTATTAACATGTTGCTGTACTGTATAAATTACCCATCGTCATAAATTAAAGATGGCAATTAAAGAGCAAGATATTCAAGTGACTAAACAATTACGAACGTGTTTACCTTTTTGAATATCAAGCATCAATGAACTGCACACAGTAAGATAAAAGCTGTGTATTAATAAGATTTATCAAGGAGGATAACGCTTCTCATCACACGTTTGAAGCTTAAAATTTAGTACAAGTTATATAGTTTATTCAGCCTCAAGTAGTTCAAAACCTGTATGGATTTCTTTATTCTGCTGAACACAAAGGACGATAATGATGACAGGATTTTCATTTTTGTGTGAACTATTCCTACTGTTAGTGAATTTACAAATCATTTACTTTCCCAAGGTACAGAGGGAATATCAATCAAATCAACAAAGCTTCATTTCCCGTTGCCATGTAATGCCAAGAGGTTGTCTAGTTACACAAGTATTGACCCCTAAAGGAAGTTTTTTTGCCCTGGGCTTATGTCTAACCACACACACAAATATAAAAGTAGAAGAAACCAGAAGACCAAGATAAGACAGACACACTGACTTAATAGCGGAGAAAACAAGACAGAGGAGAAAAGATCAAGGACCCTGACATACAGAAAGATGAAGCATCATGGAAGACACAGCCGGAGGGAGTGACAGGGCCACTCAAGAGCCCCAGCAGTCTACAGGCCAGAACGACAGCAAAGGATCAGTAGGATTCGAGAGAAAAGAGCATGCGTCATCAAGGCCTCCTCAGAGTCCAGATGTCAGTGGCCCACTTTCCACTGCAGTCCGAGACGGTGCATTAACGCCTCAAACTAGCGCCTTTGAGTGTCGGCTCGGAGTCAGACTGCTGATCTAGAAGCAGCTCGGTGGATGAATATAATTCTCCTAATTTAGACATGAAAAGAAAAAACCTGTTTCTAGGTCAACTTCATGCAGTTTTCCTGCACCAGAGATGAACTAAATGAAGCTCTGGGCCAGAGGGTCATTGGAGGGTTGAGGAAAAGTGGTTTAATATACCCAGAGACCTGCCAAGGACGGTGATTTAAATTCACTCACCTGATCGAGGGCCAGCTTCTTAGAGGGCTGCGCACACACCATGGGCTGTAACCTTGGAGACAGCAAGACAGAAAGAAAGAGACAGGGAAAAGACATAGACAAGATCATTAAGAGAACAATGCTTGTATGCTTATTTTTTTCCTGAAAAGTTGACAAACAAGGTCAAAAATGACGTAATCTCCAGTCCTATAAACTCCATCTTTACATCACCTCTGCTCTTTTCAATTCAATACACTGCTTAAATCACTGACTCATTATAATGCAAATCTTGACACATTATTTAAATTAATTCTCTAAATGTACGTAATTTAAATTCAATCAACCCAGAAAAGCATACAGACCCACAAAGACCCTAACAACAACAACTGCTTCACAATGAAATGTCACTGTATATTTAGTAAAAATGTATTCAGTGTTTTTTAAATCCAAAATGCATGAGGAACAACAACATGTGTGCATCTAGCACATTTTCATAGGTGATGGCAGACATGGACAAGTCCCATCTTGAATTACAGTCTACCTCAAATCTCTCACTGTAAAATTCCCGGTGGAATAAACATGGCAGCTCGAGTGACAACAGGAGGGGGATATCGAGAGACAGACTGAGAAAGGGGGCAGGACAAGCACGGAAGAATCCAGAGACGCAGTTACGATCTCAGTATTTGCAAGTCAACGTGCAGTGGCACAGTTCGAATAATGAGTTTACTCATTATTCCAACGAATGTAAGATATGTTAATGAGGTATGGATATGATTCACTAAACCCGCAGCATAAACAAACGCTAATCAGAATCATATGATTCTCCTGATAATACATCTGAATATGCAGAAGAGATTCAGCTCTCATGGGAGCACTTCTCTTTATATAACCACAAGCCGAATCTTCCAAAACGCACATAATGAACTCCAACATCTCTGAAAGATGGAAGGAATGACAAAAATGAGATAGAAAGATGGATAGAATGACAGGAAGAAAGAGAAATAAGGACAGAACAACAGAGAAGGATAGAAATAAAAAGAATACAATTTTTTGGAAGGATTGATCGATAGGAAAGAAAACATATATAGAAATATATAATAAAGAAGAATAGAACAACAAAAAGAGTGATAGGACGACAAAAAGAAGGATAGAAAGATGGATGCAAAGATGAAAAAAATTATAGAAATTATTTAATGAATTACAGAAAGAAAGATAAGAAAAGAAGGATTGAAAGATGGACAGAAAGGAGTATGAAAATTAGCTGAACAATTGAAAAGAAAGAAGGATAGAATAACAAAAAGAAGGGTAGAAGGATAGAAAGAAGGATATAACAAAAGATGGATGAAAAGAAAGGGTAGAATGACAAAGAAGGACAGAAAGCTGGTCAGCATGATAAAGAGATGAATAGAATGACAAACAAGGATAAAATGATTAAAGGTTGAACAATGGAAATATAAAACATCTAGATCTAGAAAAGGATGGAGCAATATAGAGAATGGTAAATAGAACGATGGATGGATTCCTTCAGATTCTCAGTCAGTAAGACAGGCACGCATGGCTGACAGTCCTTCACAGCCCAGCATGTAAGTGTCCTATTGATGCTACAGTGCATTCTGGGATGGGGAGCGGTACAGTATTTGGCATGAAAACAAGCAGTCAGGGCCAAAACACAGCGACAACATTCTATTCCTGAGAAACAGTCTGTTCCACACACACACACACACACAGATTCACATGTGCGTCAAGGGCTGATAAACTGTGGGTCAATTATTCAAACACAGAGCACAACAATAATGATTAGGGGTGGGAATCAGGGACCTGCTGATGCAGTGTATTGATATCTGGGTCACAATACAATAATATTGTGCTTCCTTGTGACAGTTATTCAAAACTGTGATATACTGTGAAGCGCTACTCGATTTTCTTTCATCGGAATTGAACCTTAGTGCTTTTCAGAATCAGCCTAAAAAAAAAAAAAAAGGAGTTGAGAGTGTCACTATAATCCTGTAAGGCTATTACACTGTTTGATATTATTTTTTCCTCTCAACATTAGTAATGATGTGCGCATGACCTCATTCCAGAGTCTCTGGTTTGAGGTTGTAATGACTCCATTGCTTCCTCACAGAACATTAAAAACCGTTCAGCATTTAGTCTGACCTTCTGTATCACACTGCTCTCAGTGTACGACTAAATAGCTGATGTCAACAGGGGCATTTATGTGTGTGAGCTGAAGTATGACAGCAGGCTGACACCATTACCGCCGAGTGTATGAAAGCATGAGCAAACACTGCCTAAGAAATAGGTGTCTTCATCTCAGAAGCATGCTTTGGTTTCAGGCAAAGATAAGGGTTTCTCTTTTCCTCAAGGATGACGAAAACTTCCTCTCGTTTTTGGGTCAATTCAGCCTTGAGAAAAACCCAACTTTCTTTGATCTCGCAGACAGCAGACAGCTCACCTCTCCCTCTCCGTCTCTCTCTCTCTCTCTAGAGATGTAGGTTTTCTGCAAGTAAGCTGATTAAGAAAGAAACTTCGAGCCGACAGCAGAAAGATCCGCAGAGGAAGTGAGACGGAAGCAAGAGAAAGAAAGGGAAAAAAATTGGGAAGAGAGTATAACAGCTGTCTGAGAGAACAAGAGGGGAGACTGTTTAATTACCAGATGTGTGATGGTGTGAGATGGCGATTTCTGGCACTCCAGGTGTGAATGTCTAACATGAGATGGTCTCATGTATGGATACAGAGAAAGTGTTGGAAGAACAAAGGAGCGGGGGACTGCAAAGACGAGCATAATCCATCTCAGTTTCTCACAAAGCCTTACCTCCAACTCTAATGAAATCCTTTTCATTTCAGCCAAAAAAATGAACAGTCTCGCACAAACACTCACACTTTTTGTAATCTCCATGGAGCTGTATAAATGCTGAGCTGTGGGTATTTGAGAGGACAAGAAAATGACCAGGAAAGGTGGGAGGAGAGCGAGGGAGAGGGGGTTAAAACAGCAGGGGGCAATTATACAGGCTATTTCTGGACGACAGAGTGAGAGAAAGTTAGAGACTTATTAAATTTAAGGTTCAGATGCATGGAGGGATGAGCAGACCAGCAGATGGGTAGATGTTCAGGTAATTGCGGGAGGTCGGGAATATGCTTGAAAAAAACAAACAAAAAAAAAAACAGCAGAGAGGCAGAAAAGGGAGGTTGCATGTCTGTGCGTGTATAACAGTACACAATACCTCAGTGTGTCACAGGGTGAACGGAACGGAATACAATGGCTTTACTGTCAGCAGAACACACACACACACACTGAACTACACTAATTTGAGTTTCTGTTATAAATTCTGGTTCTGCTGAAATAGGACTGGACGCCCCTTAAGAGAGCTTGGAAAAACAGTGAGCTAAGGTTGTGAAGTATATTAAATAGTCAAGTGTATTCTCAATGACTTTGCTGGTGATACAAAAATAAGATATATATATATATATATATATATATAAAATGTATTATATTATTCTAAGCACTGTTGTATAATTATATGCAGTTGCATAATTATATATATATTTATACACATATGTTAAATATTGTTCAATGCATAAAAACTACATTCAATTTATTTTTTGTTTGGACTTTTTTAAGCAATTTTGCCCACCTGAAAAATGTGTCTAAAAAAATGAATGAATAAAAAATGAAAAAAGGAAGGAAAGGTCATCTTTGAGCTGTAAATGACAAGTCACTAAATAATAAAGATGCTTTCATCCAGGTAGATTCCATTCAGTAAACATACTGTAGGCTGTTATTGGTGAGAAAATCTGAGGAAGAGAGAGTGAGATCGGCATGGTAACAGTGTAATGGCTTTTAAAAGGATGTTCAGATTGCTCACCTTTCCATTCAGAAAAAAAACAAAACATAAAAGCTACTTTGAGAATGAATGATTCAACAGATCTATCCTGCTCACTTCAAGAACTCATTCAACGAGAAAAACACTACACACAGATAAAACTGGCCACTCAAGGAGAGAGAGAGGGGCTTAAAAAAAAGAAAAAAAAAAAGAAAACAGTTGCTCATTGTTCCATGATACTGGCCTCACTGTGTAAGAGACAAACTGAAGGTGGAGCACATTTTCTGCACAGGGCCACCAAGAGCCTCTCCTTAAAGAGAGAATATATCCATGACTAATGACAACCTAGAAGAGCACTCGGCCAAAGACTAACAGCATGAATGGAAATGAGTACACGGTAGTACAACACACACATTTTATCCAAAAAAGAGGGTACTAGGGAGTGAGTCGCAGTGGGGCCTCACTTTAAATATGTGCTCTAAACTTTAATGTGTTCCATACCAGCATTTAGAGACTAAATATAGAGCAGAACGGGGCTATTCTGACTGACCATATGCATGGGACTTTCTCTAAAACACACCCACAGTTAATTTAGCACAGACTGAGCTATTCTTAACAGACCTGCCCTGTACTCAAAAAGGGGTAAAGGATATAAAAAAAGAGAGAGAAACAAACATAAGAACCTTTCACTCTTGCAGCCTGATTGTAGATCTAGCGATTTTCCATCTGAGGGTCATGAGTGAGATCTTAGTAGCTTATACAAAGAAAACTGATCTAACAACTCTGCATTACAAAAACTTAGATGAGGATTTCTCATCTAGAAGATTATACTACCACGAGAAGTGTTACTTTATCAGATGACAATACAACGGTACTTAGATATGTGCTGCGGTCCTGCAAGATTTAACTGTTCATACACCACAGTTTTTACATGGTACCACAGCAGCAGAGGTCTGAAAAGTCTGAAGAGGGGCAACCCAGGTTGACACAAAGTAATAAAAAAACAAACAATATATCTAGTCACTCACTGTGGTTGCGGCTGTTTAGGATAAAAACTTTTTACAAGAAAGAGATTTTTTCACATCATTGTGCGGTTAGACTGTGATGGTGAGATTTTTCTAGGACAGATGGCGAGTTACAGTGGGGCAAAAAAAGTATTTGGTCACCAATTGTGCAAGTTCTCCCACTTAAAAAGACAAGAGAGGCCTGTAATTATTATCATAGGTATACTTCAACTATGAGAGACAAAATAAGAAAAAATTGAAATAAAATAAAGGAAATCACATTGTAGGATTTTTAAAGAATTTATTTGCTAATTATGATGGAAAATAAGTATTTGGTCAATAACAAAATTTCACCCTTAATACTTAGTTATATTAACAAAGATTTTCAATGGGGTTGAGATCTGGAGAGGCTAGGCCACTCCAAGACCTTAAAATGCTTCTTACGAAGCCACTTCTTCGTTGCCCGGGCGGTGTGTTAGGAATGATTGTCATGCTGAAAGACCCAGCCACGTTTCATCTTCAATGCCCTTGCTGATGGAAGGATGTTTTCACTCAAAATCTCACAATACATGTTCATTCTTTAGTTCACACGGATCAGTCATCCTGGTCCCTTTGCAGAAAAACAGCCCCAAAGCATGATGTTTTCACCCCCATGCTTCACAGTAGGTATGGTGTTCTTTGGATGCAACTCAGCATTCTTTCTTCTCCAAACATGACAAGTTGAGTTTTTACCAACTTTGGTTTCACCTGACCATATGACATTCTCGCAGTCCTCTTCTGGATCATGAAAAAAGTCTCTACCAAACTTCAGATGGGCCTGGACATGTACTGGCTTAAGCAGGGGGACACGTCTGGCACTGCAGGATTTGAGTCCCTTGCGGAGCAGTGTGTTACTGATGGTAGCCTTTGTTACTTTGGTCCCAGCTCTCTGCAGACCATTCACTAGGTCCCCTGTGTGGTTCTGGGATTGTTGCTCACAGTTCTTGTGATCATTTTGACCCCACGGGGTGAGATCTTGCACGGAGCCCCAGATCGAGGGAGATTATCAGTGATTCTTGTATGTCTTCCATTTTCTAATAATTGCCCCCACAGTTGATTTCTTCACACCAAGCTGCTTACCTACTGCAGACTCTGTCTTCCCAGCCTGGTGCAGGTCTACAATTTCGTTTCTGGTGTCCTTTGACAGCTCTTTGTTCTTGGCTATAGTGGAGTTTGGAGTGTGACTGTTTGAGGTTGTGGACAGGTGTCTTTTATACTGATAACAAGTTTAACCAGATGCCATTAATACAGGTAACGAGTCGAGGACAGAAGAGCCTTTTACAGAAGAAGTTACAGGTCGGTGAGGGCTTGTTTGTAGGTGAACAAATACTTATTTTACAGAGAAATGTATCAGCACAATGTGATTTTCTTATTGTTTTTTTTTTTATTTTGTCTCTCATAGTTTAAGTATACCTATAATGAAAATTACAGGCCTCTCTCATCTTTTTAATTGGGCGAACTTGCACGGTAGCTGACTAAATACGTTTTTGCCCCACTGTATGTAGCATTAAGGATTTTTAAAACTGAATGTGTAATTGAAGCTGTGTGGGCAAAAAAATAGAAAATCCAAAAAAAGCAGGGAGTGAGAGAAAAACAGAAATAAATCGAGACAGGACAATCGTTCTCTTGCAGTTCCATACCTCTTGCCAAAGTTGCTGATTGGTTTGCCAATCTTGGGTGAAGTCAGTTGGGGTTTCTGTTGGCGGGCCGTGGGGGTTCTTTTGGCTCCAGCTGAAGCATCATCAGTCTGGCGAGTGGGACTTTTTGGGCTGGATTTGTTCAAGTCTTTCAGAACATCGTAGTTAATTTTAGTGGAGATGCGTTTCTGCTCCAACATCTTTTCAATGGCTTCGTCTGCAGTGCTGGCATTGATGGGCTGACGCCTCGGTGCCTTCTTTCTAGGCTTTAAAACAACATTAAAATAAGAAGGTAAATGCAAAAACATTCGAGACCCTGACAACTGCATCTGCATTATGAAGTGCCTTTTTACCTTACGCTCTTTATATGTACCCTCCTCCTTTTCTTTTGCTATTCTCGCCTCCTTTTCTGAAGAAAAACAAGAACTCATTTTAAAAAATGTATCAAGGATAAAATAAAAAAACTGGAAATTGCAACCTCTTCCACCTTTCTGTTCTTTGAGGTAGTCTGCATTTTGAAGCATCCACAGTTCAGTCTTCACCTTAACTTCCTTCTCATTAAGGATATACTAAGAGAAACACAGAGAAACACAATATATAATACCTTACATCATGATTAGGGATGCACCGATACCATTTTTTAAAGACAGAGTATGAGTACTGATACTTTTTTCCAGGTACTTGCCGATACCGAGACATGTTTTTTGGGGGTGTGGCAGTTTTCCAAATAATGACACAGTGAGACTAATATTTTTAGGTCAGCTTCTCTGTATTTATTTTTCTCTGCTTCTCACAAGATTGTCAAAGTACAATCAGTTTTCCTAGTATCAAATAATTTCCACAACCAAACCAAGAGCATGATAAAATAACAATAATAAAACTTAAAGCTGTCAAAAAGCTTTAAACTTTCTTTCACTTTAAATTATTATAACATTTGTAACAGTGTTGAACGTTGTGTAATGATCAAACGTGTACAGTGAAATATAACTCAACTGTCTAATTACGGCGGGCAACAAGTGTTTATAAGCTGTTAGTTAAGAGTTTTTGTACAGTATGTATTTACTTTTGCAATAATTTTTGCAAAATGAAAAGTCCCAAGTCAGTCAATCAGTTCTGATTATTTTTCAAAAGTGGAAGGTTTTTTTAAGGAACAGAAGCATCTCTGCATTTTCAGCTTCAAGCCTGTTTCTGTTGTTCAGAATGTGTGACACTGAGCTGAACAGTTTCACTTTCCACACTGCTGCATGGGGCTGAAAGATATTTTGTGCCATTTGAGCCAGAGCAGGAAATCACAGATTATTAACTGCCCAGTACATGAAGGGTTTCTCTGAACAATGCATGGTGGTCTCTCCAAGCTATGCTTCTAGTTGAATGGTAGTGGATGTTGGAGCTCTGCTCTCTGACGTAGATGTACATACGTCTGTGATTTCTTCAAAACACTGTCTAGACTGCAACCTGGCTTGTCGCTGTGAGACTTTTTGTCAGCTGGTGTGTCCGGTGTGCCCAAAGACATTTTTTCCAGCTCCACTATTAACATTTCTTTGGCTTGCCTGGTGGTGTCTGTGTTGGAGAAGAATCGATCTTTATACCTAAAACAATGATGACATTAGAAATGGTTCTGTGCAGTTAAAAAAATATTTAAAAAAAAGCATTTTTCAAAGATAAATATATAACCCCAATATTTAATATTTATTTAGTTTATTATTTATTAAAAATACACTCAACAAAAATATAAACGCAACACCTTTGTTTCTTGCTACGATTTTTCATGAGATGGACTTAAAGATCTAAAATTCATTCCAGATACACAATATTAACATTTCTCTCAAACATTGT
>JAUMHR010000063.1:14200756-14212679 GCA_032361145.1 Enteromius fasciolatus | reverse complement strand
ACTCAGGGCGGGTCTGAGGTAAGACACCAGTTCAGTCTGTGTGACACGCTGCTGTCAATCAACTATTGTGGGAGCGGTCACACCGACATGCATTTGAGAATGGCTTGATTTCAGAAGGGGCAACTTATTCTTCTTTTAATTTAATAAAAATCCTTGTGAATCTTTATCATTGTAGGGTGGTTGTATACACTCACTCCTAACACACATTTCAGTTCAAACTGCTTGAAAAAGTGCATGTACCACCGTATGACCCCTTTAAGGCGGCGGCGAAATCCAGATAACTGAAATCGGTTGATCGCCAAGAACAATGGCGAATGGGAAAATTAAGCACCTCTGTCAAAGCAAATTACCATGTCGTTACCATAGTGAGGTCAGAACTCACCCGATCGATCTCATCCTCATCGATACCACTGAGGTCTAGCTCACCGGTGTCTGCTTCCACATCTGATGGAGAAAAACAAAGACTGTTGCTAGATATTTAAGATTTTATTTAGAAACATACGAACATCACAAGTTTGAATAAATTTGTGCACAGACACTTCCCGGTTTAATTATCATATAACGTATATAGGTAACACATTACAGTGAGGAGTCATTGTTAACATTAATGTATTAACTAACATAAACAAACAAAGAACAGTACACTTATTACAGTATTTATTTATCTTTGTTAATTTTAGTTAATACAAATACAACCATTCATTGTTTAGTTAATACACTGTGAACTAACACCAATGTTAACAAACACAAATTGTGATTTTAATATTGCATTAGTAAATGCTGAAATTAGCATTAACTTAGATTAATAAATGCTGTAGACATATTGTTCGTTCTTAGTTCATGTTAACTAATGCAGTTAACTAATGAACCTTATTGTAAAGTGTTACCCAGTGTTAGACTGATTTGGAAAAAGAAAATCAAAAAAGAGGCTCGCCTTGTGTTTCCTTCATATTCAATGTCTAATTTAATGTCTAATGTCTAATTTTTCTAAGGAGAAACACATGCTGACTATGCATAATAAAAGCTTTAGCATTTATATTTTTGCTGCCATTCAGAAAACAGTTCTCTGAGCCAGTTGTTCAATTAGTGAATATATACAGAAAATCCTACTGAAGTCCAGCCTTAAAACCTTCACATAAAATCTCCCTTAGCAAAACCACGTGGCAAAATAAACTTGAATACATGTGTGTTTCTCTGTGGTTTCTGCCCTGCAGCAAATCTTACTGTATAGTCCACTGGGGCTGCTGGGATCATTATAACAGTGGCTCTACAGTAGCAACTTGCAGGGTTATTCTCCCTCTGCCTTCCGTCTTTTTCCTCTTTTCCAGGTCCAGTTCCTCCCTTCCCCCAACTTTACTCTTTTTTTTTTTCCTGCCTGGAGACTGCTGGCAACGCTTCAGAAGTTTGTTTTATAGAGCATCCCTCGCCCTCACCCTCTCCCTCTCTCTCTCATGTGTGTTGTATTGAGGATGGGTTTAAGGGGAAAAGCACAGAAAGAAAGAGAAATTCTATTTTTCTAGCTTCCAAAACGGGGGGCCCTCAATGCCAGCAGATCCCATGAGTCAAGAAACTTGACCTCCTCTCACCACTCACATCTGAACACGCACAGACAAAACACATTTAAACCAACACACACAGAGAGTCCTCCAATACCGCACATCAAAACACACTGTGCCATGAGTCACATGTGTGTGATGTGGTGAGAGCATGAATAGCAGAGATTAGTTACAACAGGCGAAATAAAACCACACCAGAGAGAGACTACCAGGTGCAGCTGGATTCAAGAAAAGAGTAGATGAATAAAGAGCCAAACTAATAAAACCAGCAGTGCAGTCTCGTTCTTTCCTATTAGGCCTAACTTTGTGTTCATGCTCAAATGTTGTTGTTTTTTTGTCCCATCTGTTTTCATTTACTTAGGACCTAACTGTGTAGCTTGCCAGGAAAGGCGTTTTGACTAAAAATAGCTTTTAAAGTGTTCACATGCACAGCTGCACTACCTGAAGACATATGCATATGCATGAGTGTTTGACAGCAGCTGCTTGTCAGTCACACAGCACTTAGGGACTTATTCTGCTAAATATACCTGTAGAAGAAAAATGGTAGTGTTACTTTTTGTTCAGTATCGACTTGGTGAGTACTGCTACTTAATATATAGCCCTTCCAAAAATTAAAATTCTGTCCTCATTTACTCGCCCTCATGTTATTAAACACAGTACTGGTTTTCCTTTAGTGTCTTTTGCTTGCAAGTACAATTAATGGGCACTAAAAGATTTCTCTTTCTTTCTATCCTTTCCACTAAAAGAAAGGATGCAGAAGAACCATAAATGTAGTCTCATGCACTATATATTTCAAGACCTGAAGCAACATGATAATATTAATAATTATTGTAATGCATTTCTCAGTGGAATGGCATTTCAAAAAAGAAAAACGCAGGGTGAAACTTTATTTTGCCAGTCTGAAGTGATTGGGTTGACGGATAGGGTCGATAGATTGGGTCATGTGCTAAGTTTATAAAAGCTTCAAAATAATGATGCACTTAATTTGTTTAATAAACACTGCAGCATTAAATAAAAAGAGATAATTTTCCATTTCAAATTTATTACAACATTAATTGTAGAACTGGATCAGTCCAATTTTTGCGTGAATCATTCAGACTGTTTTTGTGAACCAGATTAATTGACTTCAGATTAAAAAGATCTGAACAAATTATTCACAAACAGGACATCACTAGGGCAGAAAGCAGGGTTAAGATTTTAAATAATATTGAGTAATGTAAGTCTATTCTTTGCAAAAAAAAATGTTTAAATATAGTTGCATTGGTTGCTTTTATGGTGCTATTTCCAAGCTTTTATCTAGAAACTGTTCAAAAGAGTCTGAATATAATCTCTAAAATGTGTAACTTTATGTTGCACAGAAGAAATAAATCACACGGATAAATAAACAATAACAATTTCCATTTCTGAGCGAACTGTACTTTTAACCTCCACCTGAAAATCATGGAGGCAAGAAAAAAACCCCTGAGAAGCAGAAAAAGCAGCCAAGTTCAACAAAATTACAGAGAAGAGAAACGACAAATGACAGACTCCACCTAACACTAATCATTCTCCCTCTTCATCTATTCCCCTGTTCTTCAAATCTAAAAACGTCTCCATCCTGAGGCTAAATTTCTGAATGATGTTGTCCACCTAGACATTAGCGTTTCCGCGTGCGTTCAGAAAAGAGTTCAAAGGCCCCCCTGATCTCCAGAGGTTTCACTGACACCAACACCTGTTCAGTGTCAAGCACAGTGTCTGACTAAGGACGTACTGATATTTCAAGATATCACCAGACGGACACCTCCTTTCTTTCTCTCCCTGGACAATTCTCACTCTTCAGCACAAGCAGAAGCTCACCAAACATAATCATCTGATAACGTCACTCAAACTGACTGACGGGTCAGAAGAACAAGCGCTGAAGCCCAGGGAAAGGAAAAGACGCACAATGGAGATGCAGAGATATGGAATGAGAGAGGAAAGGGGGGTTTCTTCTGGAGGCGAAGAGGGCAGACAGGCCCATTAAAAACTGACCCCTTCTTAGCCCTGTGACTTCCCCAGGGAAACCCCTCGCCCACTCACACACCTGCTACAACTGTCTATATCGCCCAGAGGCTGGAAAGAGAGAACGGGAGACAGAAAATATATGCATGTGCCTTTTCACACTCTACTGTACATCCAAAGAGCAAAAAAAGGGGGAGGGTTGGACATATTTTTATACAAAAAAATGGAAATGTAAGAGCAGAGAGAAAAAGATTTGAACAGACTTTATTCATGAGATCTCCCATTCCCACATGTTCAGTTGCTCTTCAGGTGTTAACTCTACACAGGAAAACAGCATCACGGGGGTCCGCACACAGATTTTTCTGTCAGTGCATGTTAACGGAAGAGTGAACATGTCTATCACATGCATCGGGCCTCCTACAGTTGTTGTTTTTTCCCTCTCCACACATCTGTCAGTCAGTCACATGTTTATGATGTCATATTTCACACTGATAGCAGCGTCCCTGTCGGATGACATCACATCACTGTCAGTGCTTCACAGTGCATTTGCATTAAGAGAAAAAAAGCAATAAATTTGAGACAAGAATTAACATGATAAAGATAAATCAAATCGCAGAAATGGGGGAATGGAAACATAAATCATAAATATGTCATCATGAAAACTTCACTACAACTAGCACAATGTTGCTATGACAGCAGTTTCACAGCTTTAAAAAAAAAAGTTTGTAAAATTATACTCTAGTTTGAAGTTGAGACTATGGCTGGTGATGTATTTAATACGATGCATTTGTGCTGATTTTACAGCACAAAGTTAAATTACGCTGCACAGTGTATACTGCAGATTTTAATGGAATTACAATTTTATATTCATATGCACAGTTCTATTTAAGAAATATTTCTTCTTATTATTAATACTGAACAGCTAAACATTTTTAATCTGATTTCTCCATAATCTATTTGCCATAATACAGTTCTCTTAGCAATTGATGAATAGAAACTTAATACTTATACTTAATATCATTTAATGTCATTTTAATTAATGTGTCCTTACAAAATTAAAAGTCTTACTGACAAAAAAAACTTTTGAAAGGTAGTATGTATATATGAAGAGCTTATTGCATTATTGTATGAGGCATTTTATTGTAATTATTAGCTGCATGTTTTAGTTATTTTTAACCTTATCAAAATAACCCAGATGCAGTTTGATTTCATTTTTCGAAAATTGTTATTGTAATATAATTGTAAAATTGCAAATTAACTCTTCATATATTTCTATATCCTAGTGTCTATATGTATATATACTGTATATATATATATATATATATATATATATATCTATTCACAAAGTTGGGTTGGGAGCAGGGTCTATACAACGCAAGCCATGATGACGTTCACCTTGATATTTTAGCGCGGATGTATACCTAGCCGAATTACACTGTAGCCCTATTCGGACGGGACTAGTTTTCTAAACTACTGTACATGTGAGCTTTGATTCTTATCACCTGTCGTCTGTGATTTTCATTTCGGATGGGACTAACACCTCTGTGTTTATGACAGAGGGGAGATTTATTTGTAGTAAACCCACGTTTAATTTTGATAATTAAAAAGATATGTAACCGAGTGCAGAAATAAACGTGAGTAATCTTACCTGATACTGATATTACAATAGCCAGTCTTAACAGTTTACGTGATCTGACTCTTTATTTGTATTTATTTATTTATTTTATATATCAAAATATATTAGTGCGAGCGGTAAGAGCATCTACGGCATATTGTGTTGGCTAAAACACACAAGGAAACGCGTTGTGAAGATTAATATCACAGACATTGCAATCGGACTCTAGAATTATCACAGAGGTTGTGAGAGACAAACACAGACATGGAAGATTCAGACGGGATTAAATTCACCAAGTACATCTGTGAAAAAATATTCTCTAACAACCCCCTGTAAAACTAGTCCCGTCCAAATAGGGCTTTACTTTTAGTCATTATTTAGGTAGCACACATATTGTGAATGCATTTGGCAGAATGAGCCAAATGAGCCATTTTAATCTACATTAATTTCCAAAATCCAAAAAAATAATCTATGCCCATCCCTATATATACATACATGCATACATACACATACATACACACACACACATATATATATATAAATAAATAAAACACTGTCTGGATACACACACACAACTACATAAACAATGACTTCAAAAAGGAAGACTTACAAATGGACACAGCAAACTCAAAACCATGTGATCTGTGACATTATTATAAACATTGTGTTTATGAACATCATTATAAAGACTAACAAAGGCACATCTGTGTGCATTATAAAGGCCTTATGAATGTAAATTACCATCACTTTTGGCCCATCTGTCCTTTACAAACCCCTAACAGCTGTCCTGAGGATGTGTTCAAAGCAAACAAGAAGAATAAATGTCACTCACACGCTTACTCTGTCTTTCATTCTCCTTTGAAAGGCACTCTCCCTCCCCTCCTCTCTCCATCTATCTCCTCCCACTTTATCCCTCTTTCTTAGTGTAAATGAACAAGTCTTTTCTCTCCTCCTGCTCTGAAGATCCAGGGAGACTGACAGATGTGAAGAGTAGGGCAGGATCTATCTACTTTTTTTTATGTTACAGGCAAACAGTGAACAGTAAAAATATGCAAAGGGACTCCAAATTAGGCAGAATTTAACTTAATGGACTGACTGGTCAATAAACAAAAGGAAAAACAGAAACACGGAAGCACAGTAAAGCTAGATATTCCGGCATCTCCTACCGTGCGCTCAGCAAGGGTGCTGGAGAGGACAGTGAGTGACCATCTGGAGACTCACACTCACTGCAGCATTGTTAAGACCACAGGTCCTCCACCCCCTCAGAGAATTACACTGCATTACACAGCAGCACCGGATTTCTCTCTCCACACACACACACACACACACACAAAGGGAAACCCTTCTGACATCCTCACAGAAGAGAACTGACCTTAGAAAAACAGGAAAAGCCAAAAGAAAGGGAACCAAAAAGAAAGACAGGATGAGGAGAGGATGGTTTCATATTGGCACGGGAAAAGCTGTTTGTTTATAATGACAACATATTAATGACATATACAGTGAGAACATATACCGTCGTCCTGTCCCCTGTGCAGAAAAACACCCACAGAGTCTGATGTATCTAGCCCCATGCTTCACTGTAGGTATGGTATTATTGGGATGATACTCATCATTCTTCTTCCTTCAAACACGGCGAATGGAGTTAAGACCGAAAAGTTCTACTTTGGTCTCATCTGACCACCGGCTGTTCTCCCATAACTCCTCTGGATCATCTAGATGGTCCCTGGCAAACCTCAGACGGACCTGGACATGGCCTGACTTCTGCAGGGAAACCTTCAGAGCGATGCAAGATTTTAAACCATGACGTCTTAGTGTATTACTGATAGTAGCCTTGGAAACGATGGTCCCAGCTCTCTTCACAGCATTGACCAGCTCCTCCCGTGTAGTTCTGGGCTGATTCTTCACCATTCTTAGCATCATTGATACCCAACGAGGAGAGATCTTCTGTGGGGCTCCAGTCCGAGGGACATTGACCGTCATCATTAGCCTTTTCCATTTTCTGACAATTGCTCCAACAGATGTTCTTTTTTCACCAAGCTGCTTGGCAATTGCCCCAAATAAATTGTTAAAATCATACGATGTGATTTCCGGATTTTTCTTTTTAGATTCTGTTTCTCGCAGTGGAAATGCACCTATGCTGAAAACTGTAGACCCCTCCATGATTTCTAAGTAAGAGAACTTGCAAAATCACAGGGTGATCAAATACTTTTTGACCTCACTGTATATAACATATAATGACACAAGCAAACTAAGTACACATCATTTTATAATACACATAATATATATATATATGTGTGTGTGTGTTTGTTTCTAAATTATATATTTAAAAAAAAAAAAAACCTGCGAAATGCAAATTAATTCTTCAAAATGAAAAAAGAAAAACAAGGATTTTTTTTTAAAAATGCATGTACTATATACACTTGTACACAGAAAACTTTAGTCAATCATTGAAAGCACAGCTTCTGAGAAAATATATTTACATTATGGAGTAAAACAGGAACTGATAAATTTATATTAAATGAAATAAAAGATATAATATTTATTCAAACAAGTTACTGTAATAGTTCATCCATAAATGACAATGCATTATGGAATTTATTCACCTCATGTCAGTACAAACGTGTTAACTTTGTGTAGTGGAGAAGAAAGAAAATCTAAAGATTGGAATGACATGAGAGTTACTGAAAGAAAACTATTTTCATTTTTGAGTGAACTATTCCTTTAAGAAAAATTATGAAGAACAAAACTAACAGTGCCATTAATGGTGATGAATAGTTCTCTTTCCTTCTCTGATGCAACACACTGTATATACTGGCACATTACACAAACACTTATGCATTTTTAAATAAGAGCATCCAGCTCACTCTCATTCTCACACAGAAGAACTAGAACACTCTAACAAGCATCTTATTGTCTGGAATGGAACAATGAGCCTACCTAAAAATAAACAGAGAGAATAGACAGAAAAAGCTGAAGCAGACAGAACAAAAACAGAAGTGCGCACATGCAGAGAGACATTTTGTCAGTGCCCATATAAAATCACAGAAGAAATAAGGAAATCGAGGGAAATAAATGACATATTGCTGCCAATTTACAAGATATTCACTGGAGTTCACATAGATGCTGGGCAAAACAAAAGCAAACAACAAAAACTCCTCTCTGATTTTTCCTGAACCCCACTCAAAAACCAAACCAAAATGTACACGCGCACTGTTCATGCGGGTCTCACGAGCAAACTCTCGCACACAGCAACCCGTAATGGGTGGATGAAAGACAGTGTGCTAATGACAAGGTGCTGTGTTCAATTAGTGCTTCAAAGAGTGGAGGGGGGCTTCCTCTTCCTCCGCCCCATACAAATCATCCACAATCAGCACAACCAATTGAAAACATGACAAGCTGCTCACACAGCCAATCACACAACCTGACAACCTGCCAGCACACTATCCCCAAGAGTTTACCAGCTGCAGCTCTTCTGTCTGTGATCAACAAAGTCTTATTCTCCCTCTCAAATGCTCTCACACAGTGTAAACACAACAACCACAAAAGATAACGCAATCATTTCAGATAAATAAGTCACTCTTGTTACGCAGAAGCTTGATAACTCTTGTTATAGTGTGGATTTGGTATAGATCAATAGATCAAGTAAGTCAATCCTGTTTCACTCCACTTCCTGTATTTATGGCATAATAGCACAATGTGTGAACGAAGGCTGAATCTAGAATGAAAGTGAATCAAAAATGGATTAATGTCCATGTGTACTAAAGGGGTCACTCCAGTTAGACTCCATGTCATATACTGTATTTATGTCATGACAGCATGTCATGACAACATTGGAACGAAAATGGATTAATGTGAAAGCTAAGAAGAGAGCTCCAGTTGTCGTATTCTTCCTCTATTTATGGCATTGCATTACAAATGCGTGAATTAAGGGTATATCTAATAACACAAAAAGGGAATTAATGTACAGTAAAGTCACTCCAAAGTGCCATTCTTCTTCTGCACGTCTTGATTTCCCCAAGTTCGATGTGTCCCTAGGTCAACATATTTTGTTGACCCTGGAAGAACATTTTAATGTAAAAATATAGTCTTGACCATATCTCTACACCTAAACCTAACCTTACCCATGAGTAATGCCTAAAATCAGAGGCAATGATAGATGACTGACACTGATGTACAAGCACTGATTGTAAGACTAAACTTCACAAAAACTGTAAACAGTTTCTTCAAATCTGATTGGTTAATCACAATGTTGTTCCAGGGTCAATAAAGATGTTGACCCAGGGACATGTTGCTCTTGCTCTTGAAAATCAGGTTAGCTTTATTATTTTACTCATGTGGTATTAGCACAAATGTGTGGCTAAACAATGAATGTGAAATTAAAGATTATTTAATGTGTGCGTCACTCCACTTCCACTGCTGTGCTTTAACTCATTACATGAGCAAATTCGAAATGAAAAAGGAAAGAACGTGAATTAAATTAAAGTTAATTAACATTAATGCTTCACAAAGCTGTCATTCCAGTACTTCTCTACAATGTTTGACAGCAAAATAAAAAAAGGTGATAATAAAAAGGGACTGTGGAATTAAAGCTGATTAAGCGTTTATGCACACTCCTACCATTCTCCTTTTCCTCCCTCATTTTGGTGATGGACTCGGGCAGGCCCAAACTGGCCGCAGTGGGAAGCGCTCCAAGCAGTAATGCTAACGAGGGCCGTTTAGTTGGAGAGACTTTCTCTCCATCTCCATCCTGCTCATTGCCATCTCCATCTTCGCATATAGTACTGCACAGGTGAGATGCTGCTGCTCTCAGCTCATCATCTTCTCCTTCCTCATCACCAGCTAGAATGCTGGATGATGCCAAGGAAATCACATCATCTGGAAAAAGCAAGCAAGAAAACATGCACATATCACAAACAAATCATTGCAGGAAAATCAAATAAAAGAGCATAATGACAGAAATAAATCAATGTATGAATTTATTTATTTTTTTAATTAAATTATTTTGCTAATTAAAAGGAAACTAGATGCATTCGTCCTTTGATGTTGAACTTCGCTATGATCCAGCTGAGAAGGGGTGCAAGTGATTATACAACCACACAGAGTTGACCTCAGTAACACACATGTATGCTCACACGCTACTGTAAAGTGAACACACGTGCATGAAAAGAGAATCCAACATGCATACAAACACTCCCACGCTCGCGAGCTTAATTAGTTCCCTCCTGTAATCACTACATTAGAGAGAGAGAAGCACTGGATCTCTGATTGTGGGTGCTGCTCAACAAAGAGCTAATTGGACAGCAACATAAACTGAATTTCTGCACAAGGGAAATAACACTCCATTTTCTGAAAAAAAAACAGTAGTTCTCACCAAACAAAGAGTAATTCTGACAACAAGATAATCATTGTTTTAAATGCAAAAAGTTTGAGTGTCATTCACAAATAATTCTGACCCTTACTGGCACTTCCCAGTATTTATACACACATTGAATAGGATTAGGCCATAGTTTAATTAGGACATTGTTTTGTCTTAAGATGCACACCAGGCATGATTCTAAAAATAACAAAGGCACTGTCATGTTTTAAGATCAGTCAGTGCAATGTTTCTTTAAGGTTCAAACAGCTCCAATTTACATTTAGCCTAGGACTAAAAGCTTAAGCCATGTCTGTGCAACTGGGGTTAATGTTCAAGTAAAGCCGAGTGTGTAATTCTTAAAGACCGTGTCAAGTCAATTTTGACAATTGCTTGTAAACACATTATAAATGTTAGAAATGCATTGCTGAAACATATTGCAAAGCCACTATAAGAGCTGTGTTGGACTTAAAGCAGCACCGACTGCACAGACTGATTGCTGTGTGACATCAGTACAGTGAGAGCAGATGCTCATTATGCTTTAAATTGCTCTTGCAGCATTTTGATGTCAAACACTGATCGCTTCTGCATATTGCTGCTTCAAGTCCAACACACACATAATAATTAGAGCACATAAGCTGTCCGTTCAATCATAACCTTAAGTCCGTTCATCATTAACGTTAGATACTACCAGCCTACAGTTTATCTAACGTTATGTTACATGTTTTCTATAATTTACAAAACAACTATTAAAATCAAGCTGCTTGAGGAAGACGAGCGGGCACAAAAAAAACCCCACACATTTAATATTGACTTTACATGGACTTTAAAACCCAGATAAAACAATTAACTGGCCTGGACTACTTTTAATGGTTGTATGTGCATGCCAAGCCTATTCAATAATTAATTATTTTTCTATTGTATATTATATGTATATATAAATTTATTTTTAACTTAAAATGACTTATTACTAAAAATAAAGTAAACTGTGTAAACTATTTACAGTTTTAAAATAGTAAGTCATTTTAAGTTAAAAATAAATTACAGATTAAAAAGGATAAAAATGATAATCAATGAAAGTGTAGATATTTCTTTAAAAGAAATTAATTCTTTTATTCAACAAGAATGCAATAAATTAAATAAATTCAATCAAAAGTTTTTATATAAATTGCATACAAATCTTTTAACAATCAACTTATCAAATATTTTTTTAACTGGGAAGAAACCAAAGAATTTAATCACCAAATCAGCATATTAGGGTGGTTTCTGAAGCATCACTGGAGTAAAGACTGCTAAAAAAAGGTAACTTTATTTTATTCCTATTCCTAATATTTCTTAATATTACTGTTCCCTTTCGACATTTCACTCGTACTGCGTCTGCTAAGACGCATGGGGAAAAGCTCCTTTTTCCCCCTAACT
>JAUMHR010000063.1:14182343-14200656 GCA_032361145.1 Enteromius fasciolatus | reverse complement strand
CCCCATGCGTCTTAGCAGACGCAGTACTCGTTCCATGTCTCAGGGAACAGGGGTTACGGAAGTAACCTTTGTGTTTTACTGCATTTGTGATCCCATAAATGCAGCATTGGTAAACAAAAGACAATTAAAGCACAGACTTGTGCGGAATGATGAACTGTGTGTGAACACCGTACCATCTTTGGAACAGGATGCATAAACCCCCCTGGCTCTGGGCCTGCAGCTCTCCAGCTCAACTTCAATCTCATCCTGATATCCACAGATTTCACCTGCAGAGCACATACACATACAGTACAAAAAACCCTACATCAACAACACAACGTATTAGGTTAGTTCAAACACCCATGATGTTAATTAACGCATAAACTCCTGTGGAAATGTTTCTAGGTACCTTCAATATCATCAACTTTCTTTGCAAGCTCTTGCTCAATCTGTGGAAGGATATGGAAGAAGAAAAAAATAGATACATTTTGCAGATCCAATATCGTACATACTGCAAAAACGGCTGCCTTGTGTGTTAAAATTTCTAACTTTAAGTGCCGTGTAATGTGTAACCTGTTGTAGCTTTTGCTTCCTGAGTCCAGCTGTGTAAGAGGGCGGGTCACACTCCTGCTCCAGATCCACCCGCATGAACTCTTCAATTGTCATCTCACTGGTAGGCGTGTCCTCAAACTCATTCAGCCTGTCAATCAAACACACCGATGGTCAACACATACAATTGAACACCAAAAGGGGTCCTAAATTCAAAGAGACTGCAACACCGAGATACAGAAACGGCACCAATTATATACAATAATATCAATGACATTGCTACAGATTATAATAAAAGTATTAATTCAACACAGCTTGTGGCCATTCTGTTTTAAGACAAAACACACCTTTTCCTCAATGTAGCTTCACAGACTTTCACCACACTGATCACTTCCTTAATTGTGCGGCGAAACTCGTGCATACGGGCAGCAACCAAGAGCGCTGCGGAGAACACAAATACACAACTGTAGGCACAACATACAACCAATGGCAACAGAAAAAGAGAGGATGAGAGAGAAGGAAAAGGAAAGCGGATGCATAGTCAAATATGAAACATTAATAGGGCTTCAGAAAAGTGCATCTGCTCTACCTGCCTCCCTACTGACTCACCTCAGGCAGAACAAACAGACATTAAATGCACCTGCAGTACCGCAGAACCCCTGATGCCTGTTTCACTCTGATTCATTAAAGAAACATGAAGAGCCAGATGCACTTCTAAGCTAGCTGACAATCTGAAGAATGTTCAACACCACAAAGCATGCAAGCATGTAAAAGATACTGAAGAATTTTAGAGCTTAACGATTCATCAAAGATGAACTGTGAGGTCCTTGTTCTCCAAAACTATTTTACGGACTTTTTTTTTTTTATTTGACTGTCAACAAAAGCTTAAAATGAGATCATTTAATAGATAAAAGGGTAAGGTATGCAACTTCTGATTTAGATTGTCCTGCAAGTATAAGGAGAGATGTGATTTAAAACAATAACGTAAAAGTTAACCTCTTCAAAAACACTATTTACATTTCAAATACAAACATGGTCATTAAATAATTCATAAAACTTTTCCATCATAGGAATAAATTATATGTTAAGAGATATTAACTTAATATTACTTAATATTGCACTTTTAACTGTATTTTCGATCAAATAAATGCAGCTTTAGTGAAAATATAACATTTTTGAAATCTTACCAACCCAAACTTCTGGAAGATAGTAAATGTATAAATCTATATAGTCCTTTTCATAAAATAAAAACTCTCAATCATAGATAGCGTTATATGAGAGTCCTTTAAATCAAATTAATTTAAGATTAATGTGGTGACACATTTTACCCCGCTCTCTCCTACATCCAGTCCAGGGTTATCAGCCATTACTAACCCAGTGCAATCCTGCGCTCACGTTCATGTGATGTAGTAAAAAAAACAGCCGTTTCCTCCTCTGCTGTTAACCCTGCAGGATATCAAACCTATCTGTGTTCAAACTACTACATGAAGACTATTCAACAAGCTTGAGGCCTTCAAACTCGCTCAACGGCTCTCCCTGCCTCACAGTTTGTCTTCATTCTGGGTCTTTCTCACATTCTTTCACTCTCTGTTGGGCTGCCTTTCTTTCTCAAGTCTCTGATCTCTTGCTGCGAAACAAACTCTTTTAGGCTCATGCTTCCTCTTTTCTCAGCACTGCTTCTAAAAGATTAATGGGAGATTAATTATTCAGGTTATGCAGTGGTGGTGGTGGGGGGGTTAGAAAAAAAAAAAATCACGCTGAGAGTCAGGAGGAGTCAGTTATTCTAAAAACTTAATTACTGGAACTCTGTCTTAACAGACTGTGTCAAGTTTACACAAGACTGAAAGTGTGAGAAAGTAAAACCGATATTGATGAAAACGCATTAGAAATTAGCTGCACTGAATCTCTGAGGCAATTCACACTGCCAAGAAAGGCCTCAGCGAGTGTGAGAAAACTAACAGTTTCAGGAATCATTCTCTTTCATCAAGATTGGTGATTTTGGAACTGCTTCAAATGCACAAGCTGATCTAATTGCATATTATGACAGATATGCTGCATCTTAAAATGTTTCCTACAACAGACACAGAACTTTACTTTCTGGAAGGGGTTTCTGGTGCATGCATTTCAACTGTGGATGTTTCGGGGATGGTGTATGTGCTTTCGCGCATCTAACAAAGCAACCCCTCACTAGCTCACATCATTAAAGAGGTCGCACCGTTAGGGGAGGGTTGCCATGGTTACCTGCTCCGCAGAGGCCTGAAGGTCTCCGTCCCGTGTGCATCCAGTCTCTCTTCATCCTCTGCAGGAGACGCAATGCCGTCATTGAAACCTCATGGCTCTTCTCTCCAAATTCCAGCATTTGTGCAAAGCGCGGGATATAAAGACATGGATCTGTAAGAAATAAAACTCTAAGAACTACAAAGCCAGACAGAGTAGATTTAGACTTTCTTAAACATGCTGTTGCACGCTGCTAATGAGTCCATGTGAGGGTTTGGTAATATGTTTTATTGGGTGCAATATCACACCCTTGTCTACAAGTTAATGTGCTAATTCACATGACCACTGATTAACATTCAGTCAAAATGTAATTATGATATTGCAACAAATATTACCCTTATGCTCACAATTTCCATTAAATATTTCATACAGAGAACCTCCATTTTTAAGCTTTAGCAAACTGCTTTACTCTCACACTATAATCATTTTAATGGCAAAATAGACACTACAGTTAATAAAGGAACCAATTTTTTGACTGTTTCCCAATAATTTTTTTCAAAAGATGGCACTGTGTGAGAAACTCAAAACGTTTTCTGCTCAACAAAGAATCAGCAAATCTTCCATCTAATCCAGTGATTTCCTATCAGGGATATGTGTAGCCCAGTGAGTACTTAATCAGGCTCCATGGGGGAGATTTAGATGTTTATTTTAAATAAATATATAAATAAATACAATCTTATATTTTTATGGTAATTAGACTCTGGAGAGAAAGAGATTCTTCATAAAATACAGCATTTTTGTCTACAGATATACATTTTTAGATGCAAGTCAGATGTCCAGATATAAGTCGGATACAAGTAAAAACAGCTTATAAAGACCATAGATTCAATAAACTGCTGCAGTCTGAAGGGTGCTACACTTTTTAAAAATAAAAGATCCCAAAAGGGGGATTTATACCTCCAAAGAACATTTCAGTGATCCGACCTTCTTTTGTTTTGTTTGTGTTTTTAATCTCAGTTTAAAGAACACTTAAAATAACATTTAAATCTAAGCAAATGTTTTTCCATGTAAATGTTGCATTGAGGTTAAAAGGTCTTATGAAACTGAGATACAAAATATATAAGTGTTCCATAAATACAGTAAAATATGAACGACACAAAGAAAAATACAGCTGTTAAGTGAATAATTGCAATAATGTCAATTTTAATCATAATAATTATGCATGCAGTGTACTCAGCACAATATAAATGAATACATTTTTGGTTTTATTTTGACTAAGCGGTGCTTGAGCCTTACTGATGAGACTGTGGGGGTACACAAATCAAGAAGGGTTGGGAAACACTGATCTAATCCCCACTACATATGTTCACTATAAGCCGTTTAGATTCGTCTGTGCTGTCTGTGTGAAAAAGAGGAGACCGGGGGAGTGAGAGAGAGAGAAGCATAAAGCTGCGTGAGGACTTTACTGGGAAAACGGAGAGCTGTCGTGCGCACTACATTCCCACAAGTCCAGCCCTCGTCCGGTTTCAGACTCCATCACGACCGACTGTGAACCGGACCAATAAAACTTTTGACATCGCTTTGAATCGAGCGCACGGTCTCAGCTGTGTGATGACAACAAACTAACGCATAAAAACCCCGAATTAAAGGTAAGAACACACACGATCTATTCTTGTTTTGTTTGCACTAGCAGAACAGTTGCAGTGTGGGGTAAACGTTACATTATAGACCGCAAGCTGTAACAATCTGCAGCAATCATTTGTGGATAACGGTGGCTGTTACACGCGACAATTTTCACCTTTAAATAAATACTTTATAAAAAAACATTTGCAAGATAAAAATATTTGCAATATAAAGATTGGTTATTTAGTTAGTTAAGAAGGGACATATTGTGGAACGAAACAAACGACGTGTATGGACGAACTTGGCATTTGATGTACAAAAATACACCAACAAAGATCCTTTATTTGATTAGGATCATGTCAGGAGACGTTGAGATTAATTATATTATAAACTTACAAGCATGCACGCGTATATATGAAGAATTAAAACCGCTCATATCGTCCACAGAGAGATTCATAAGGTTCGATTTTCAAGGGGTTGCCAGATCCCACGTGGAAATAAAATGTTTAGAGTAATGGATTTTTACGATAAATGTATTCTATATAGATGCAATGTGTACGTATAGCCTTTGTATATATTCTCATGCACATAATGTGAACATTCCCCCAAAAACAATATATAATCTGAAAATCCAAGCCAAGCTTTGCATATAATAAACAGACATGGCAACACAGAATTTACAGAAGAGCCTTGGGAGAGACAACCCTCCACTCTTGACGTCAGACGGGAGAGAGCGAGAAAGAGAGAGAGCGAGCTCAAAATAAACTCAAACTTCATCATCATTCCGTGTGGCCACAGCTGAGGAAAGAGCTGCTAGACGACAGTCCCTATATTTGCTGTGTGGTTTTGGGAGATTTCGTTTTGGAGTTTTCAGTGTGGGATTGGAGAGGATGTGAGAAAAAAGAGGATGGTACATCTATGAAATATTCGCTGAAATCCTCAAAAATGTATGTGACCATTTAGTGGAGCAGTTTTTGTATTCACACGGAAACCACGCAACAGTATTCAGGAATACCACAGACCACGGTTGTAGCAGATCATTTTTAATACGCTTATTTTGTCAAACTTTTTTTTGTTCTGATGCCCGCTGCGCCGGAATGCAAGCTGTCCCATCATGGCCGGATCATGAAATGCGTTACTTTTTTACTCTTGCTCCCTGAAACGTTAAAGAAATTGAAGCGGGCGAGCAAGCACCCCGGCAGGCTGTCTCTGTGCTATAACATCTTAACTCTTTCCCTGAAGAAAAGGATGGCGGCGGAACTGTACCCCGTGAACGATCACGCCGCGGTGCAGAAGAACGGGACTGTGATGCTGAGTCTGCCAGAGAAGAAGAGCAGCGTGGAGCCGGCTGCGCAGTGCACCGCGTCCATCGCCACCACACCAACCACAGAGCAAAACATCAACAACAACAACGTGGAGATTCCCAGCTGGCACTCCGCGCACCCAACTTTACGCGAAAGGCAAGGCATTAAATCAAGTGTAGCATAAAGTGTGACATATATATATATATTAGATATCATATCTTATAGTTTTCCACTGCAGTAAAATTCTTTAAGTCATAATGAATATTAACTGAACATACTTAACTCAATTTCTTAAATAATATGATAAGCTATATTCTCTTTTATTAGTAACATGAAGACTAAATATATTTATTTTTACTTGACGCAGAAATGCACTCATGTTCAATAATGAACACATGGCAGACGTTCATTTCATTGTTGGTCCACCAGGGGAATCTGAAAGGGTCCCGGCACACAAGGTGAGCCCACACACCTCACATTTTGGTTATCTCCTGAATCAAACACATCAGATTCAAACCCTCAGCTTATCAGTGGATCTGAAATAGGTGTCAGAAATGCTTTGAAACTAGATGAAACACTGACGGATTGTCTCTTCCCCCTCTCTCAGTATGTGCTGGCAGTGGGGAGCTCCGTTTTCTGTGCCATGTTTTACGGGGATCTCGCAGAAGGAGACTCTGATATCCATATTCCAGATGTGGAACCCGCTGCTTTTCTCATCCTGCTCAAGTAAGACTCCCTCACTAATCACATCCGGGCATTAATAACAGGGCGACTCGACTTTCATGCCAGGCAGCACAGATGGGTTCACAGAGAGCCCCGACAGTGATGTCTTGATTTAGCAGTCGCCCTCTTATTTCGGATTGGATTGCGAATGCGATTTATGTACTTTTTTTCCCTGGGAAAGTTGGAAGTGACTATTTAAAGTGGTAGTGATGCAATGAGCATGTTAAACAGATCAGCTTTTCATTTAGCATAACTTTTGCATTGGGGCACTTACAGTTTACCTTAACCTCTCCATCTCCATCTTTTTTATCAGATACATGTACAGTGATGAGATAGAGCTGGCTGCCGACACAGTATTGGCTACGCTTTACGCTGCCAAGAAATACCTGGTGTCTGCTCTGGCTCGCGCATGTGTGGGTTTCCTCGAGACAAGCCTGGAGGCGCGAAATGCGTGTGTGCTGCTATCTCAAAGTCGGCTGTTTGAGGAGCCGGAGCTCACTCAGAGGTGTTGGGAAGTGATAGACGCCCAGGCAGAGCTAGCGCTGCACTCGGAAGGCTTCACGGAGATTGACTTGCCCACACTTGAACACATTTTACAAAGGGAAACTCTGAACGTGAAGGAGGCGGTGGTTTTCCAGGCCATTCTGGGATGGGCTGACGCAGAGTGTCGGAGACAAGGCCTGAGCCCCACTTCACAGAACCAGCGCTCCATGCTGGGGAAGGCTTTGCACCTTGTGCGTTTGCCTTCAATGACACTGCAGGAATTTGCAGATGGAGCTGCGCAGTCAGACATTTTAACCCTTGAGGAAACGCACAGCATCTTTCTCTGGTACACGGCTGCTACAAAACCTTCGCTGGGATTCCCGGTTGTGCCCAGAAAGGGGCTGACGCCACAGCGCTGCCACCGATTCCAATCCTCCGCGTACCGGAGCAACCAGTGGCGCTATCGCGGGCGCTGCGACAGTATCCAGTTTGCTGTGGACAAGCGCGTGTTTATTGCCGGACTAGGTCTGTATGGCTCTAGCGGAGGGAAGGCGGAATACAGCGTCAGAATTGAACTAAAGAGACAGGGAGTGCTTCTGGCACAAAACCTGACCAAATTTGTGTCAGACGGTTCTAGCTCAACATTCCCTGTGCGGTTCGAGCACCCGGTACAAGTGGAGCAGGACACGTTCTACACAGTTAGCGCCGTTCTAGATGGGAGTGAGCTGAGTTATTTTGGACAGGAAGGAATGACAGAAGTCCAGTGTGGGAAAGTCACCTTTCAGTTTCAGTGTTCCTCTGACAGCACTAACGGGACAGGAGTGCAGGGGGGACAGATTCCGGAGCTGATATTTTATGCATGAAAACTTACACATTAAAGAAGACACAGCAGGGGGATTTTTCCCTCTCGAATAAATGCCTTTACTCACAATAGCTGCAAGACACTACTACAAGAGGAGACTATCCCCTTTGATTAGATTTTTTTACATCTTACATATAATGGAATGCTGCCCAAACGTATTTATTTCTTTAAATATACCGTTTTAAAACATGTACTTTAATTTAAGCACATTTTATTTCTAACTATTCATAATATGCCTGTGTACAGTAAGTGAAACATGGGCAGTTTGCACTTGAAACTAGGCAGCTTTTCCTCTGTCTCGTTATTTAATTGGTTCTTTGTTGACAGCTTGATGCTGAATGATCTAAAAAAGGTTTCAAGAGCCTGCAAAATCATAAAATATTTGTTTCTATTCAAACAGTATTTTGTTTTCTTTTGTCTAATGCACAGTTGTAACATATATGACCTTATATTATATTATATATATATATATATATATATAACCTTTCAAAAGGTTACAAATGAAAAGTCGGTCATCATGTACTCATCCTCATGTACCTCCAAACAAGAATTCACTGACTGACGGAATTCTTAAAATACGAAAGATAATATTTTGAAGAATGTTGCAACTGTTCATATAGGGTTTAAAATGATATAGTATCCCACTGACTTTCATTGTATCTATCGAACTAAAAAATATTTTTGATCTAGAAACAAAAAGAAAGTCAAATAAGTTTAAAATGACATGAGGATTTCAGGATTTTGCTTTGTATTGTTGTTTGAGCAAAGCAAATGTCCATCCCCATCAACCAAATGTTCAGTCCAGTTTAAAACATTTACACAGCAAGCAAAACTTCACTTACAGTTGCACAGCACCCTCTGGGCATTAATAGCAGCACTACACAGACCAGCTCACATACTCACTACCAGTGCAATTTGGATGAGCAGCAAAGCATCATGGGAAACTACAATGTCACTTATGTGATGCTTACCAATAGCGGGCGCGTTGATGCACAGATCTCTGGCTAAAACAAGGAAGGTTTTTCCCAAAACATACACATTCACCTAAGGCAAAAAAGAAAGAAAGAGTGAGAAATTGACACAAATTTGTGGTCAGGAAAAAAAATTACTACAGATAGACAAAGTGGGAATATTTAACAGGCAACGAGAGTACGAGATATAAGATAAAGGGACACAACAGAGTGTATTTTAACAGATGCTGAAGGTTGTAGAGTTCATAGCTGTGGGGTTTGGATCCATACCAGCATCACCACAGAGTCTTCACTTTCTCACAAACTCTATCTGTGTCCTATCCTTAAAGGATGAACTACAATAACAAAAATATTTCATGAAATAAGCTTTAGACCACATAACTCAATACTTATCTTCGTGGACCACCTTAATAATTATAAAAAAAAAAAATTATGACGAACGACGCACATGCACAAACACAGACACCCTATTTCTTCCATCTGGGCCCCATTGGCATTAAAGAGGAATCTTTTTTGGTTGATGTCAGAGGTCACAACCACTGAAAAGTAGGGCGGCCCTCACACACTCCTGACCTGAGAGGGGCGGTGACAGCCTTATGTCTCAAAAGAGCTCCTCTGTCTCGGGGAGAGCAAAGGAATTTATGGTTCCTTTCTCTGGTAAAATTCCCTAACGACTCAAATACCGCGGTGGACAGGATCTGCGTGTTAGCGTGTGGGACAGGGAGGGGGTTTAATAGGACAGCTGGGAGGGTAAAAATATAAAACGGACACACCAGCTGGTGGAAAATGGCTTTCGCACACTAACTGGGTCCAAACCTCTGGGATTTTTAGTGAAAATGCATCTATTTTACATTGTTATTTTTTCAACTCAAACTTACACCAACATAAAAAGTATCAGTGAAAAGCATGTACATTAACTTCAGAATGTTCACTTTTTGTTAGCTCCCTTTCAAACGATTAATGCAAGAAATTTGGGCCACAATTCTCACTATCAACTATTGCTTATGCCTATTAATAACGTATTGGCTGTTTATTAGAAAGCACAAATTTCACATGAACTTAACAACTACCTTTCTAACTAGCAGCAAACTAGGAGCTTACTGAGGCAAGAGTCACAGTTAATTGTTAACAGCAAGAATTGGACCTTATAAATTGTGACCCAAAGTTGACCTAAAACGGTGCATAACCATCAAAGAAAATTTGTTTGTCATTTAATTTATTTTGACAATATTATGTACATAAATGTTTGACTTACTTGCAGGAGGTCACTCAAGTCCAGCAGCATGTCTGAGGAAGTGCATTAAAGAAATCATACAGAATGGAATTTGACAGACAGTATTATCCAAAGGCCCTCACAGTTCATTCAAAAGACATTATTTTTAAATACATGCATTTTCATTGGACCCATAATAACCTTTACTATTTAGTCTAATATGTTTTATGTAATAATGACCCAAGAGGAGGATATGTAATATATATATATATATATATATATATATATATATATAAAAAAACAAGACACAGAGACAGACAGGAAACAAACAGAGGGATTTTGGTCAGATTTGATCTCTTTGCTTGACATTTTCCCTCACTGAGCAAAGCTCTACTGAACCACCACCCCGTGAACCCTGGAATTCCCCGTCTCCCAGCAACCGGGTACTCCGTGTCCATGGAGACCAGCACACCTGTCCAATCATGACAAAGTGTATTAAAACATCCTATTAAAAACGTCATTGAGGGATTTTCAGTCACCATGACCGCAATAAGAGATAATCCTAAATTGCGGGATTATGGATGACCCTGTTAAATTCATGATCATTTTTTTAGGATTTCACCTTTCCAGGGAGAAATCTCACATTTGGCAAAATTAGCTAAAATCCACAACCGTTTTTTCTTTATAGACATCATTTTTCAGAATTTACAGTGTTTAGAGGTCAACATAATATTCCAGATAATGTAAAATATGGGAAAATGGCTACAATAATCCACAAACTCAGTCAGATTGGAGTTTCAAAGCTAACCTGAGAGCAAGACATCATTTCAGAGGCTGACATTTGGAAAATAATTCTAGTTGTTTGCCCTTTCCAGTGGAGATTGAGACCAACAATACTTCTCTCTCTCTCTCTCACATACACACACACTCCCCTCATCCTCTTGGGCAGAAAGTAAAAGTGCTCTCATGAGTTCTTACGTAACCCTACCAGACGTCTGACTGAACACATATGTTACGTAATCTCAGAGATACACGCTGTCAGCTTCTGTTGCCTCTATTTATGTGTTTTTTTGGACAAGAGAACGCAAACGGCATCATCCCTGAAAAACCAAATGCACACAGAGTGCCATTTTTAGACTGTAGAAGGCAGATGAAAGCTTAATAAAAACAATTCATACTTAAGCGTTTTCACAAGTAGAGTTTACATAACAGAATAAACTGGTGCAATTAAACATTCATCCATCCGTAAACATAACAATATTGATTACACCTCATGCTGGCGGACTGAACATAGAGTTAGAAAGACAACACATTCATTCCCACATTCCCACATTAAAAGCACAACTAATCCATAACGCTTTTATTTAGATCTACTTGCTCATTCTATTGACTGGACATGATCATAATCCAGATTTGAACTCGCAAGAGGATAAATGCTGGAGGATGTGCTTTACAAGATTATTAAAAACAACTCAAACTATAATAAACTAAACAGGGTGTTCCAGTCGAGTCCTAATGCAGTCTCCTGAGAGACACACCCTGCCTCACTCTGAACGCACAAACACCCGAAAAAGTCAACTCTAATGCAAGTGAGATCCCGTCTCAGACGCCAGATGAGGTCTTAATGCAGCGTAGGCTAAACAGGAAGCTGATTATTTTATACACATAACACACTAAAGATAACAACTTGTGCTAAACTCCTGACTCAGTGAGAGCGTGTAGGAGGATTATTACAAAAATAATCATGAGTGTTCACGCACAGGGGGAACCAAGGCTATATGACTAAGCATCCGACGCTGTGAGAGTTTGTGTGCGGTATGGAATGCAGACAGACGTACGTGAGGAGACCAAATCAAAACGGCTGACTAACACCATTGACTATCAGCTCCAACAGAGGACCCCTCTTGCTCAACCTCCCTTCTTCCGTCCCGCTTCGTTTTCATTTCATGCAACGCCATCCGAATCAGTGACTCAACTCTGATGCATTGCATTATTTGAACATTTAATCATTTACATCACCATTCATCCTCATTAACAGATTCTTCTTTGCTCTCTAAATGCTTTCATTACTTCATGGCCAAAAGGATACGTGGTGTTCCCTCCGTTCGGCAGACGAGGTAGAGGCAAGCGGCGATGACATGGGATGATTTGCGCCCTCTGGTCAGGTGCTTGCAGAGAGCCATCTTGTAAAAGTTGAAGGCAGTGTTCAGACAGTGCTGATTCATTTGAAGCTGATGACCAAGATGGTTTATCTGTCTCTTAGCTGAATAAAACACAACAAAAAGATCAGAGTCAGGGCGGTTGACAGCACATTTACAGCAGCTTTAGTCCCTAAGAAGTTAATAGATGAAACACACAATGGTAAAAGCCCCTGGTTTGCCTCTTCTGGAGTTTAAACAAAGAGTCTTTGGGTTACCAGTCCAACTTTATGTTGTGTTTAAGTCCAAACAAACAAGACCAATCAAAGCACTTTTGAATTAATTACCTAAAACCAGGCAGGAAGGAAATTCTTGGTTAAGCGTTTTTTCCCAAGTGAACATGAAACCGAAGTAGAGAGAGATCTTTTCTTCCATATTTGAAGTATGTACACTTAAGTGTAACAGATTAGCAGAAAACTATAGAGCAGGGAAATACATTTTCACTAGGTTTAAAAAATAAATTGTTGCGTAACCCAAGAGAATGATACTTGAACAAACTCTTCTGTAAAACACTATGGGATATGAATAACTAGTGCTACTAAAGAGGAGATTTCTGTCTCAGTACAGGAAAAAGTTAATACATTTTAGATTTGTAAAATATGATAAATGCTTAAATATCTATTTTGAACGCTTTTTCCAAGTCTAAAAGATGAAAATCTTTCAATTAATCCAAATTGACCAATGTATGAGGGGGGAAAACCGTATAATATAACAAATACATGGTGCCACCAGAAAGACTATTGTGGTTGGACATTATTGAGACTTTATCAGATCTATTGAAATCCTGATAAGGACATATCATTGCACCACTCGACTCACTTACAGTTTCCTTTTTTGTTTTTTATCCTATACTTATATGGACAGATCTTGAGCTCTGTTGTAAATAGTTAAATAGAGCCTAAATAATAAATCTAATAAATAAAGAATCAAAAAATAAATAAATAACTGAAGACATCCACCATACATCACATTTAGAAAGCAGATGAGATGAAATCTAGTATAGAAAAAAAAAAATCATATTTTCCTATTCTAGTTGAAGTGGACTACAAGTAATGTTTTAGAAGTTCCTCTACTACTACGTTAACACCAAAAACTAATAGTGCAAACACAATTAAAATACCTCACAGCAAAACAGCAATTATGTTTATAATTAAATAACTTCTGCAAAATATTGGTTTATTTTGATTCTGTACGAGCACCTGCTGCGAACGAGCTGTTTGAGAAAATATATTTCTGTTTATACAGACTCAAGATCTCACAGAGGATCTTTTGTTCTCTCACCACACACAGATAGTATAAATCTGGATGCAGACATGAGGCCATTAATCACACGTGTACATTCCCACACACAAATAAAGTGGCCTCTGCAATTCCCTCCCAGCACACACACAGACCATACGGTTGTCTGACCAAACTGATTCATCGGTTACTACACAAAAGCACATAAACGCACCACACCTTCTGACTTCTCAGGCTTAATAAGCTTCTTTGAAAAACAACCATTACCATCTGGCTGAAATGAACCTCACACACTTAACTTGAAACCACATTACACAAGCCTACAATTTCCAGAGAATCCCCCTTTCTTGAAAACAAAGAACGCATATACTTAACCATCTCGCTCAGTCGTGTCGTTCAGTGGAAGGGAATATTATACAGACATATCTAAAACACATGAAACCGTACAAGTTGTAAATTGTCAGTGACGCATAATTACAGTTTGTCACATTCACAGGAAACAGGTTTTGAAATGCATTGGAAAACTTAGTAGCTGCATATTACGCAGAACAGTTTATACCTTTACATAAAGACAAAGTAGACTTTACAAAGATACGTACATATATAAAACTAAGAATAAATGATCATCTTTATGAAGGAATCAAGACAGAGCAATTCAAATATTCAGATTACAAACTCTTTAAAGAGGAATTTAAGAGTAATGAGATGCCTTAGGTATGTCACAAAATTGAAAACGCTAAATTCATTAAGAAATTTTGGGATCCCTTTTTTTAAGAAAAAAATTTACTTAGAAATAAAAAAATTTATTCAGCATTGACAGATTAAAATGCTAAAGTGATTCCCTTTTCAAATGAACACTTAAGTTTCACACATTTTTCATAAAAACTGTTGTTTTTAACACTGACAATGTGTTCAGAAATGTGTTTTTTAGCACAAAATATTATAATTTCTCAGGGATCATTTGACAACGAAGACTGGAGTAATGGCTGCTGAAAATTCAGCTTTACCGTCACAATAAAATACATTACGATAAACAGATATTTAATCAAATCCATATTGCTTTATTGTGCATAGGAAACTTGCAAACTTTCAATCCGTTTAAATAAATAAGGGCTAGATGAATGGCATTTACTGTAAATGAACGCTCACCATTCTGCAGGGTGGCAGCTCTGGACTCCCTCCCAACCCCGGTGTGGAAGTTTCCTCCCAATGATGGCACATTTCCAGATGCTACATCACAGCAAAAAATAAAAAATATTAGTAGTACTAATATTGTGCGGAACTTACACATTTCATAACGAAACTTTATGCCTTCTTTTATTGGTCAATGTTTTTTAAATGAACATTTTCTTTGTTTATAGTATTTTTATGCTATTAAATATTAAATGCACTTTGTATTCCCATTACACAAATAAATCTGCCTTGTCTAGAAATCTTCAGCTTACCCAATACTTCTAATAATTTTTCTTAGTAGAAAGGTGAAAACAACTCAAATATTTAAATCTAAAATTAGCCAAAAGTAAATGAGCTGTCGAAAGTAAGCTTTTACGATCAAATTCTTCATTGCAGGACATTATTAAAAATACTTGACCGCCACCTGCTGTTTGAAGACAGTACTGCCAATCAAAACCAAAATGCTTATCCCATTTAAATGAGTTAATAATGTAATTTAAATTAATTACATGAATTTTATTATAAACCATTTTCTCGCATTTGATTTTTGATACCAGGTAATTAAGAAAAAAACTGTATACAATGTTAAAAATATAATAAAGTTATAAAATTTTGAAAATAATATTCAAACTTTTTTTAAAAGCATTAGCTGATTGAAATAGCATAAAATATCCCACAGGTTGACAGTTGACAGAGATTATTACAGATAATAATTAAATTCACTGCCTGGTTTGGAGTAGATGAACCATCACTCACAGTCACCAGCAACAAACTGGCCAACGGCGGACATTCCTCCTCCACTGTTCTCCACGAAGGTTACCTCGGAAACGATGATGTTGTCCTCCAGCACGGAGCCACAGCCCATGCACACAGCATCACCCCGAGCCTGGTCCACATCAATGTCTGTCCCCCCGCAGTTCTTACACTTCCTCATGGTCACCAGCAATCAGCACACACAACACTGGGAATGATCTTTGCATAACGTAAAAGAGAACACAGAATGAATCTTAGGTAGAGCCACGTCTACTGTGAACTGCATCAATGGAAAACTTTGGAAGCACTATTATGGACAGAGGACTCATATTTTAGTTTTGCAAGCAGTGAGTTTTTTGCTCCTTGAGACTTTAATTGATGGATTTATGGATAAATGATGGATCATTGTGATGCTTTATGAGATGTCTAAACTCTCATTCTTTACTGCAGAGGATCCATTCGTAGGCAAGTGATGTAATGCCAAATTCCTCAAAAACTCATCCACATCTTGACTGAGTGAGTAAATTTCCAGCAAATTATCATTTTTGGGTGAAATATTCCTCTAACAGTTATTTAATTATTTTGAATAGCCCCAATTTTACACCAAAGTACATACAAAAAAAATTACATTTTATTATTATTTTTGGAAGCACTTTAAAATAACGTTTCTTTTCTTAGCTATATTTAACATGATCCAAGAATGAACAATACCTCTACAGCATTTCAATTCTGTAAAAATAGTTTGTTCTTAGTTAGTACATATTAGCATATCGCAGTAACTAACGTTAACAAAAATGTTACCAATATTGTAAATGTCTGAAATCCCACATTAAATTATTTAATAAAAGTATTCTTCACATCTGTCCACACCTCAGTCCAAAACAAACAGTCGTACAAAAAAAAATACTAATTCACTTATTATATATATATATATATAATTACAAGTAACAGACCTTAAAATACAGTATTTTTCATCAAATTTGTTTGTGCACATGATATTAAAAGTAGATCCTCACTCGATGTGTTTTATAGCCATGTATAAGTCCCACATAAACAAGCTTTTCAAAGAAAAAACAAGGTGTGCAATACTTGAATGCCTTATGAAAATGTACCAGCAATTGTAAACGTAATTTAACCTTCACCAGCAGCCACAATTATTTTCTTTGCATGTCACTAACATTGACCTGAAATGTATGAAGCACTAGCCAAGATCCTGAAAAATCAGTTTTAAGATTCTTTCCATAGATTCAGATATACACACCACTAAGCAAACATCTATTAAATATATAACAAATTGGTTTGAGCAAGATGATTAATTATTGTTTTTAGTAATTTACCATCTAAATGATCAACGCCACAAGATTTGTGATCTGAAATCGAAAGCAACATCTGTTCTGCTGTTTTTATTAATTGGACTAAAATAAAAAAAAACATATTTTATCTTTATCTTATCGTTAATTATTGTAAATAATTAGCTATATCTAAGGGTTTAATGATAAACTGCCCCTCATTTTCCACACACCCTTGAAAATCATTTCATTTTCCGCAATTTACTACTGTCACCAGATGCACTATTTAATTATTATAATAGACCCTCTTTTTGATTTAATGTCATGTTGTAACCTTGTTTCTTAACTTATGATATAACTGTTTTTTACAGTCATTTGTCAATTTCTGTGCAGCCTCCTTTGCCTTATCTCTTTGAAGCATTCATGACCTCACATCATCATCGAGCCAAGGTGCATTTTTCTAGGTGGAGCATATTTATCACTTAACTAATTTATTATATCCATAAAGGTATTAAGAGTTACGTTAACACCTTTTCTTGACATACTTCAGTCCATTGCACATTCTTAACTTTATTAGTGAACAAATCTTTTATATTAGAACAGTACAGTACTAGTTCCTGATTTTGTAATTTTTGGTTATTGCATTCAAATTACGATCACTACAGCCATCTTCAGCTGATTCAGCCTTAGAACACAGTTCCTGGGTGTTGGTATGTGAGGTCAATGCAACTGGAAGTACTAACATCCTTAACCTTTGTACTGCTGCTTCTTGGTTGAGTAATCAACTATTTGAAAGCCAGTCAATATTGGAATAACCAAGTAATACTCATAGCTGTTCTTATCTAAAGAGAAACAAACAGATGTTAATATCCAACAAGAAAATGCTCCAACCAATAATCGCAAAGACAACCAAGAAGCGCCTTAAGAACCAATCCATTGGGATCATCTGTTAATCTTGTCCCAGTCCAGATCTGAACCATATTTGGTCTAAATTTTTTAAGTAAGGCATCACTCTGTCTAGAGGTCCTTGGTATGAAAGTGTTTAAAACGCATATAATTTTCAGTATTATGAGCTCCCAGGTGATACTTTTGACATCTCTGGTGTAAGAAAAACCCTTGTTAAGAGGCACAGCAGCGCCGCTACGAGGACACAAAGCGAACTGCTTCTCTAAAAAGCCCACGTTGCATTCTGCCAAACTCTACTCCCAGAACACAAATCAGACATATCAGATCCCCTAAATGAACACGATCCTTGAGAGTCAACGAAAGTTAGGCTTTCCTAATCACTGCCATGCAATCGGCACCGTTGCCTCAACTTACAACGTGGCAATCTTCTAACGTTAACGTACTTGACAAGCAAACCTGAATTTCCCAAAATCTGTTAAATAACCGTACCGATCTGTGCAGATGTCGACCAGTTAATTATTAAGATTGCCAAAGAAGAAGTACCTTTAACGATTGGAGGATAACCAAACGCAGGCTTCACCTGTCTGATCCAGAGAGCCCGTGAAAGGCCTTACAGCTCCTGTCTGTCGAGGTAACTGTGTATTCTTGCTTCTCAGTAGTTTCGCAGATTGTAACACTCTATGATGTTAGTGAAAAGCCGTGATATATTTCTCTACATGAGAAGCCGGTAATAACACAGCCACATGTTTTCAGTCAGCGTGCGATACGGCTCATACCAATGTGAGGGCGGAGGGGGGGTCACAACTTCTCACCTCTATTATAATATACTAT
>JAUMHR010000063.1:14162180-14174499 GCA_032361145.1 Enteromius fasciolatus | reverse complement strand
ACGGGAGTCGGCTCTTCTCGTTCGCTACAAAGAATCGGCTCTTAGAGCCGGCTCGTGCTCGATCGTCACATCACTAGGCTTGTCCTGTAGGTACGCTACAGCTCGAGGCACACAGACACTACACGTTTACTTTAACTTCTGACCATAGCTTTGCAGATAAAGATTAATGAATAAGTTTTATTTCTGTCTGGTGATCATGCACGGAACTGCTTCATCATTTCTACCATGCTCCTGAACTCCAAACGACAATGCTGTGGCTCCTTTTGTGCATCGTGGACGTTATTGTGGGTAAGACTTAATGAAAATAAATCGAAATGCGATATAATATACAACAATGTTATAGGGTCATGCTTATAAGCTATGCATAACTTGGAAGGTAGGGTACACTATTTTTATTCATATTTTTAGTGAAAGATTTAATGTCTGGATCTGGCACAATGATGGTAACAGTTTCTAAAATAGGTTTAATGTGACCTTCATTTAACTAAGAGAACATTTTTAAAACTGGTAATATTGGGAGACAATCTGGGAGTCATCTCCTGGTTTTGGCTTGCTGATATGCGTTCAGTCCCATGTTATAAAGATTACAGGGTAAAGAAAGAATGTAAACAAACAACTCAAGATATTTGAGCCTGTGAACATTTTTGCTCTACAATGTTTATGTTTTCATAATACATAAAACTGGATTTCTAATGATATGTTGTTCTCACTGTCTCTTTCCAGCCTCATGTGAGGTGACTGTCCCTAATAAACATCTGCTGGCAATCCGAGGTCGTCCAGCTGTACTGGGCTGTGAGTTCACTCCTGATTCTGACCTGTCCAGTCTGGTTGTTACCTGGCAGCGACTTGAGGATGCACGGGTTGTCCACAGTTTCTATTATCAACAGGACAAATTGGACAGACAGAGTCCAGAATACCACAATCGGACCTCGTTGTATATTTCAGAGCTTCATAAAGGAAATGCCTCTCTAAGAATTGCCGCAGTTACACCCAAAGACACAGGATGGTACCTGTGCATTGTGAGCAATACAAAGGGATCAGGAAGAGCCTTGATGCAAGTAACTTATGGAGGTACAGTAAGCTTCATTTTCATTCATAAAACATAAACGCACGAATTGTACAGCAGCCAGTTCAAGTCAGTATTTTTTCCTGTGAACTTAAAATGTTCTAGTTATGCTTTAATGTAAAACATTCGATCAGCTAGACTTAACTTTATTGCACAATAGATGTACATTTTTTTATTTAAGATGTACATTTTAACAGCTGATTATGTGTGTCTCTTTCAGCTCTTTACTCTGAGCCAAGGTTAAGCATCCATGTAAACGCCTCTGCTTTGAAAGTGCAGTTTGAGACAGAAGGTTTCCCCAAACCTGAGGTGATGTGGCTGGGGGAACACGACCAGAACCTCAGCTATCACCTAGAGGTCAAAGGCCTGACAGAAGATGGACTTTATTTCATAAAGAGCATCTGTGAGGCACAGAAGCCAGTGGTTAATATCACATTTAAAATAAAGAACCATCTCCTGGACCAGAATCTGCAGAGACTGGTGTTCCTCAGCTATGGTAAAGACCTTTTTGCTGAACTGTTTGCAATTGGTTCATGAGAAACTGTCAGTTACATAGAGACATAGAGAGAAACATTCATTACTTTATGCATTCAAGGCATGTGTGACTTGTTGCAAGTGATTTGTTGCCTTCATTTTCTTCCCATGTAACAAAGAACTCCTTTGTTTGATTTTAAACTTGTCTAACCACAAATAATTAAGTACAGATAAGACATTGATTTAGTTGATACATGTTTTTTCCTCTTATGAAACACTGATGAGATTTTTTTTTTAAATATATATATATATATATATATATATAGAAGAACACAAAGGCAAATTAAATACATTTAAGTATTCAAGGATTTAAAGAGGTGGCTACACCCTTTTTTAAAACCAGAAGGTAATTAATTACTAACAATTACCAGCTGTTAAACTGAGAATGACTGTTTTTAGAAGATTTGTCTAAATTAAAATTTAGATTGACAGACTTACTGTCACTTAGATAAGTATGAGATGATCCTAAGGTATGAGCATAATCATCATAATTGTAAAAAAAACAAAATCTTGGTCAGGGAAGATTATAGTTTCTTACAGTGCTTCCAGATGCACACTTTAGATCTTGGAGCAATGCTGTGGTCAGCATTTCTACGAACCTTGCAACGTTTGTGATATAAAGTTGCATTTTCCAGCATCTTTTTAAAAAACGTTTTTTTTAATTCTTTTAATACGGTCACATGAATTAATTTAATGTGTGTCAGTATTTGACGTCCATTTGACGTTGACTTAATGTTGGATTTTGGTTACACAACCTAAAAGTAACAAAATATCAACATCAGGTGACGTCGGTATTGGACGTCAATTTAACATTGACATTAGACATTGTATTTTGGTCGTCTGATGTCGCAACCAAAATTTGACCAAATATCAACGTCTTATGACGTTGTGTGCCAGCTGGGTGTATTCAGACAAACAGTACTGTTTTCACATGCTGGAAACTTTCAAATTGTAGTCTCAACTCATTACTGTTGAGTTATTGTGGTGTGCCTCCAGGAACAGTGTTGGGAAACAGATAAATAGCAGTTCTGGGTTTTACCTCAAAGATAAATATAAGAAATGGCATCATGTCTTACTTGAAATTATGACAGCTGTTTTGCAATTTATACTATTCTATTGGCAAAGTATGAATCCTTTAGTTGAGACACCATCGTACATTTACACAACACAAAGGATGTGCAAGTTTGAGCTAATTTTAAAATTCTAACTAGCCCACCAGTATGTCAACTGGATCAGGGATGTTAATCTATTCAGTTTATTCAGAAATATATTTGCCTCCATAATGATGGCTATTTTTCCTCTTAAAGATTGCCAATATACTATACCTAGTATGTGTATATCCAGAGTTTAAAAGTTCAAGACTTTTTTGAAATAATAAACTGAAATAATTCAAGCACTGTATTGCTTTTCATGTGATGTGATCTTAAATAAACTCTTTTTCTCTTTCAGATGAGGACACAGACTATATGTTCATAGCGCTTGCTGTCCTTTTAGTGGTATGCATTCTACTGTTTATTGGCATCATTTGTTTAGCAGTGCAAAAGCAGAAGAAGCAGAGATCTTCCCTGTGACGAACCATGAGAGTTAATGAATGATGAGGAAGCTGTTCCCAAAATGCATGGATGCATGTTTCGTCTTGTTGTGCTAAACAATGGTGTTATTCATTAAATATTTAACATCATAATGAGAGTAATATGGATGTGTTCCAAAAGTCATTTCTTAATTTTTTACAGCTTATATATTTATTGACCGTTTTTTATATATTTTTTATATAAGGCAGTGCCACCTTCAATGCTTATTCTTACACTTTTAATTGTCAATGAAATATTTCATATTTTAATAACTGCAAAACGTGAATTACATTGAACGTGTAATATTTAATTATTGCGATGTTATATACTTAGTTTGTACTGTTATTCATTTGGATATTTTAGGCAGTAATAGAACTTTGTTGGCAATCAGGTGAACTTTAAGCCACGAACACAGTCCAAATCCAAACCTTTTCAAAAAATAGGTGTCATCCTATTTCTCTGTTCTCTTGTTTCACAATAAATACAGGGAGGGGACTGTCATGTTGAAAGCTTTGATGAATTGAACAATTTAAGATTATCATCAAGGTGGACCTTGCACCATAATGTGTATGCATAAGGTTATGGTCTTTATGTTTTTCTTCCAGGCAGCTCAAACAGTATTTGGAGGAAAAACAGTCTCATACACGCAGGAATAGAATTTCATGAGGGTATCAGATTATCATTACATTTATATCCTGGTAGTTTACTTTAAAAACTGAAATTCTGTTATCAGTTATGCATCTTCATGTCATTCCAAACCTACCATATCTTCTTCTGTGAAACATTATATTAACATCACTTGTTATATTAATAAAGATTATGTTAATAGGGGAGTTTTCAACTGTTTTGTCCACACAATGAAAGTTAATGAGATCCAAAACAGCACTGGACCCCCCCTGACTTTCAGTGTATAGACAAAGTGATTGCATGTTTCCATCTTCATTTGAAAATTAAAGACTTTTGTTAGATGTTAGCTGTACATCAAAGCCTAAAGTCCTACATAATAACCATAATTAGTGATAAACTGGGTTTAATTTCACACTATTTTGTGGTCAAGCTTGAAGCATGTTATTCGAGGAGCAAATCCTAAACCTGAGGTCTACTGTTAAACACTAAAGACACTGCAGGGACATGTAAGGAATTCAATAACACCCTAAAAAGTCTCACGTGAACTTGGGTTAAAAAGATTTAGTCACCCTTGAGCATCAGTGGTGACTACACCTGAATATCAAGTTCACTGGAAACTGTTCACACGGTGATAGTAAAACATTTCAGAAATATGAATTGTTTATTCAGTCAGCTGGGCAGTAAGAAGTGATCTGGGGGAAAATGTGTTTTATATTTTTTGTTTGATTTTGTTTTTGCTAAATGTAATCTCTGCAATCAAATCTGTTGCACATTGTTACTCAAATGACGGTTACACAACAAATCTGTTCAAACAAGGTTTTCAGATCCACCTATAGTTGTTCGACTTGCTTCAAACATCATTCTAGCGTAACCTGATGCATTTGGCTTTTTCTTTCCCACAAACTATGTGTAGAATAATAATCCAACGTCCTTCTTATCCATTAATTATGTATTAACACAACATTTACTGTAGCAATAATTTTCAGAGTTGGTTATTAATCAAATAAAGCTTGTGTTAAATGACTTTGGGCTTCAGTGTAATTTTTATGACTGTCTTGGTTAGAAAAACAAGAAACTGGGTTGTTGTTTTTGTGTGTTTTGTTTTTTTAAGTTACATTAGTGTGGGATAAGGCTGAAGTAACCAGTCAAACATTTGGCTGTTACATTCTTTAGCTCTGAGGTGACATTCCTCGACATTCATTAGACTGTAATTCTAATAACAAACGACCTCATGCTCACAGCCTGCAGCAATTTCTCCAAAATTGAAATGAATCCACATACCTTCCAGTAATTTGACAATACTTCCAACTTTCTTTTAGCTTGTTGTACCATGTTTAAATAGTATTTTAATAAGTATTTTAAAAATCTTATTGTATACAGATTTGGACAATAAATGTTTTCATAATTACGGTGACTTTTCAGTTCTATTTTGAACAACTTGTCTTCCAACTAATACGCCTGTATAGATCATTTGTACAATAGCGGTGAAATATGACCGATCAGAGCGTATACTACAATTGTGCCCCTATCAGCAACAGGACATTTGCAAATTAATGTTTAGTACTATTGCATTATAAGATGAGACGTGATCATGTGTTCTCGAATACAGAGAACACATGTGCTTATAAAACGCTATAAATCATGATTTTGCACTATTTTAGTAACGGGTAGGTTTAGGGGTGTGTTAGTGTGGCCATTTGTACAAGTTACACCTAGTACATATGTTTTAATCACAGTGAAATCAGTATAAAAAGTCTACACACTGCATTTAAACAAAACATTTTGATTGGTAATCACAGTCATACGTCATTTCATGACGACAGATGCAATGCGACACGGTCATTATTTTTATGCCTTATATTTAAAATGTAAATATAGGTCCTAAGGTACTTGCACAAATGACCAATAGATTTGTTTTTGTTGGAGGACAGGCTCATTTTGAAAGGTTTTAGTTTTAATATCACCACTCACCCCATTCTGTAGTGAATAGATTCCATGAATGTAATTTAGAGTAAAAAATATGGGTTTATAATAGTTGCGGAAGACCAGTCTCTAAAGCAGTGTTTCTCAACCCTGGTCCTGGGCGCCCCCCCAACACTGCACATTTTTTATGTCTCCCTTATCTGACACACCTGTTTCAGGGCCTGAGGTTTCTTCCTATGAACTCATGAGTTGAATCAGGTGTGTTTGATTAGGGAGACATGTGCAGTTATAACATGTGCAGTGTTGGGTGGAGCCCAGGACCAGCTAAGAAACGCTGCTCTAAAGTTCTGTTTTAGGTGGTGGGTCTTTAGAGTATTGACCACTGGCTTCTGGATCTTATAGCTCATCTTTATATAATAAAAGATTAACTTCTGTCTAGTCGAGGACAGGTTTGAGAAAACTTTCTGTCTCCAACTGAACTGTCACAGTAGACTTCATTTGAATGATGAACCTGAGCTGTGAATAAAGGGCTGAAACTCATACACACAAACACAAACATGCAGTTTGAGGTAACTGAACTCACTCTCTAAATTTGAATGTAAAGCAAAGATGCCCCAGCAATAACTTAACAAATACTCCAAATTCTCTACCGTTCTTTACAGAAGAAGCTGTCTGTATTGGATGCTGTATAACTCGGAACCATTTGACTATACAAATCTGCTGATATTCAAATAGACTACATTTATCTGTAAAGTAGATGTACTTAATATGTAACTAATTAGAAGTCATCATGAATTCCATTTGAAGTACATTTATTTTTATCTTCTTCCAGCTCCCTGTGCATGACACCTGCAAACCACCATTGACAGCATTTCAAGGGTCCTCCACAGGCAGCGCTTGCAAGTTCACCACCTGATCCTGAAAGGGTGAGGTGGGAGCTTTGAGCACATAACCAGGTCTGGGTCTTAGGAAAAAGTGAGAGTAAGCCGGACCAAATTTGAGGCACGAATCACTGACCAAAAATGCATGTAGGGGGGAATAAAAACAACCGCCAATGGGAGGACTCCTGGGAGGCATACAGGTCTACCTGAGCCTCCCCAAATCGACTTCAGATCAGCTGGTTCGTCTTTATTCTCTGGGAAGGGTGAGCTGTCATGAGAGCGCATTGGCTGCATGACTCTGATCACCTGGAATGTAAATGGTCCGAAGTGATTTCAACCATGAGTGACTCAATAGGAGGAGATGGTGGGCGAGTTGCGACAGACGCCAGGAGTGTAGACTATGTCAAGAAAATATCAACAAAATCCCACTCATTTCCAATGGCGGTAATTTTTGACCATTAACCCTGAACAACACAAATTTGACTATTTTTTTACATTTATAAAATATAATATAAATACATCTAAACATTATATATATATATATACACAAATATACACAGTACACATACATGTAAACAAATTTTTTTATTTTGGATGTGATTTATCACAATTAAGCGTTTGACAGCACTAAAAAATAAAAGGAAACCAAGTAGATGGAATAAAAAAAGAATACAGAAGAGGGTCAGTGTTAGCCTCGTTTTCCCTAAACTTTAATATTAACTAGGCAAAAATGTATAGGCTATACAATTTATGATAGAATACATTCCAGCATACCCTCATAATTTCTGTCAGCTCTGCCAATGTATCTGATGGAAAATTAAAAAAAAAATCTTTTTTTTTTTTTTTTAAGTAAAAGACAGGTTGCTGTTCACAAGATCATATGTGAAGGTTACAAGATAGTTAGCCCCAAAATAAAATTAACTAGCCTTCCATTTCTTTCTCACTGTAAAGCTTTTCTCTGATGAAAAAAGCCGTTGCTCTAGACGTGGCTGCAAAGCAAATGATCAGGTTCATTTTGAGGTATCTTCCCTCTGGTACTCTGTACCAATTAAGCTACACACTTTTATTTTTAACCAAACAAAGAAAAGAAAAAAAACATTTTTAATCATTTGATAGCATTTGAATGATTAAACTCTTCTCTGTGGACACACTGTTTCAGATGTAGTGAAAAGAAACAGTGATATAATCATGTTAAATTCAAGGAAATAATTGTGTTAAATTGTTGTGTTATTGTTGTTTCATCTTTTATTTACAAACCTAAAAACAGTTACAATTGCTGGACATGTTTTGCCACAAGAATCAGTGTAAAGATAAATGTTACCTTACACAATATTCATATTACATTCCTGAAAATGACAACAGCAAATATTTACTTGCAAAAGCTGTTCAAGCGCTGTGTAATAGAATAGCTCAGTCGTTCTTGAAGGCCCCTACTACGCTGCACATTTTGCTTCTCTCCTTTGTCTGACACACCAACTTCAGCTCTTGGAGTCTCTACTAATAAGCTGATGAGCAGAATCAGGTGTAAAAAAGCACACACCTCACATCATTCAGTGTCTGGGCTCGTTCTTGTGAAATGAACTCCATGCTACTCTTGCAAAAGTGTTTGGATATTACTTGTGAAATTTACGTTTCGTATTTTCCTCCAGTGACTGTCTTCCGCGATTCTCCAGGTCTGTCTCCTCATGCTGTGGTACGTGCTGCAATGAATCCCGAAACCCTTTTGTCAAGCGCCTTTGTTCCTGTAAGACAAAGAGGCTGAGCAGTTTCCCATTTATCAGCTCAGAGGAAAATCCACAGTGTTATTCACCTGATATCACCAGGGGCCTGTTCCATAAAACAAGTTTACCAAATAAGCCAGGCTTATGGCAGATATTCTGGCTTAATTTAGTACAAATTAACTGGTAATAAATCAGACTAACTGAAATAAGCCTGTCTTATACTCTAATCTTGGTTTGTGGAACAGGCCCCTGCTCTTCATCCCGTACTCTGCTGTGCATTAATAAACATCTCCCCCCAGTTTCACAGACAAGGCTTAAGCTAGTCCCAGACTAAATTGCTTGTTTGAGCTGTCTCAGATGAAAATATCTTGCTCTGACATATCTTAAAACATGTCAGTGTCATTGTTCTGTGTTAAGATGCACACCTGTAATATTTTCTTATAAAGCATTTTTGTAAACGTTGCTTAAATATCTTAATTTAACTAATGCCTAGTCCTGGCTTAAGCTAAGCTCTGTTTGTGAAGCCGGCCCTCAAGTTTTATACTTACCTCTGCCTGAGTCTACTTCTGTTACAGCTGTGACCTGGTGTGCCTTTAGAAACCACAGTAAAAAATCACTGATATAATTAGTATTTGGAGAGTTTACTCTAAAATATAAAAAACAGACCATATATGGTCATCTTGCCTATGTTTGGATTATGTCCAAGACTACAGTCCTATCTACAAACATTGTCCATTAGTGGAGTTCCAAATGATTAATTAGCATATATTTCTAAACTTTTAGGCTATATTTGACTTAACAAAATTGTACTTAAGTATCACATTGAGTGTCTTGTATATTTTCCGTTTGTTCAGGATATTTATAGCAGTAACACAAATACTGAGCATTTAACTTTGGTCTATCAAACAAGAAAGGGCTTAGACACTGATTATGCCATTTATTCTTTACAAATCCTGCCTACATACTAACTGTTGCACTCTGTCATTACGCCATAGACAAATACACGTCATACTTAGATTATTCTAGGAAGTACAATATCTACCGTTGACAGATTTTTCCTGGCGCCATCTGTGTTGACACAAACACTGCAAAATGACACTTCTCTGTAATAAAGTAATTCAGGGAGCAGTCATGGCCTAATGTATAGGGAATTGGACTTGTAACTCAAAGGTTGTGGCTTCCAGTCCCAGGTCCGGCAGGGAATATAGGTGGTGGGTGTGAATATCCAGTGCTCTCTCCACCTTCAATACCACAACTGAGGTGAAACTCTTGAGCAAGGCACCCTGGGTGCCAGGTGTGTGTGCGCACTTTGGATGGGTTAAATGCAAAGGATGAATTCCAAGTATGGGTCACCATACCTGGCCAGAAGTCACTTCACTATTCAAGTGTTTAGAAATATGATAGAAAGGCTAAAAGCTCCACAAGTTTACACAGCTTTTTGAATTTTTCAATACTGTAGCTTACAAAATTTTTTAATCTATTTTAAGGCAGCTCAGTGCAAATCTATGTTTAGCTGACGCTACACATGAAATTCCACAAGGGTTTCTGATCTTCATCTTCATTCATATCCTGGATTTTAGATTACACAAGAAAAACGTGTTGATGCATTTTAAGAGATCTAGAGACAACTGACTTCCACTGTATTTACAAAAAAGGTCTTTTACATTTGAGACAGCAGCATGGAAAGTAAATAATTATATCATTTCAACATTAGAACAATATGCATATGCATCTTTTTTTCTTTTTCCTAAACAATGCCATAACTTTTATTTTGGTTTAACCTGCCAGAGAGGACCATATGATGACGGCAAGTGACTGGAAGATCATAGGTAGGGCTTTATTTGTTGTCTTAACAGTAAAAACATTACAACAGCAAAAAGAACAACACTCAGTACTGAGAGAATAATGATTGCAGTACGTCCATCTTTATCCTCATCTGAAAAAATAAAAAATGCATGTGTTAGATAAAAGCTGTACATCAAAGCTTGAAAGCTAAATGTCAGGTACTGCACAAACTAGGCTAGCTAGTTGCAGACTTGCGTGTAAAACAATAATTCACAGTAACCTGAAGCTGATGGGGGTTTTCCGCCAAACACTATTAGAAGAAATTGCAATCCATTATCTTACTCATGTCAGCCGTAGCAGTAATTACACATGATATATTACTAGCTGTTTGCAAATTAAACTTGAACTAACCAGATTTACAAAAGAAATGCTTTAAAAGTAAAAAAAAGGACTGTCAGTTCATCTCCTCACAATGCGGATGTCTTTTTAAGACAATGATTAAGCCAACATCTAAGTTTGTTTTTTTAATCTCAACAGTTGCTTTATAATCTTTTCTTTTTGTAATTGTAAGCTTATAAGCCTGCATTTCAACTTAAGTGTAATGTTGTAAGAGGATGTATTAACCAGCAAAACTGGTTAAAAACCCTATTACATTCACATACAATGAAGCGTTGACTCATGCACAGTCACACAGAATCTGAGCCTGAGGAGAACTTTGCACAATTGCATTCAGAATTGCATTAACAAAGTCTTTCACATGTTTGGAAAATTTGGCAATACCTGTTAAAATCCATTCATTCATATAGCACCTGTTCAGTGTCATTTTTACAGGCTTTAAACATTTAATTCTATGCAGCATGCTTTCATTACAGCAAACCATAATTACAGTGGCTTTTATACTTCCATTTTCATTTTGCATGGATTGAAATTTTAAATCACAATGTTACATTGCTGACCCCATTCCATGGTGAAAGCCTTCTGACAACTTAGTTCAGAGAGAAAAAAGGTCTTTACCATAGCTGAGAAACACCAATCTTTGCAGGTTCTGGTCGAGGAGGTGGTTCTTTAGTATAAATGTGACATTTACAGCTGGCTTCTGGGCCTCATAGCTGCTTTTTATGTAAAAAAGCCCTTCTTCTGTCTGGCCTTGTATCTCAAGGTGATAGCTGAGGTTCTGGTTGTGTTCCCCCAGCCAGATCACCTCAGGTTTGGGGAAGCCCTCCGTCTCAAACTGCACTGTCACAATGGTGGAGTTCACATGAATGTTGAACCTGGGCTCAGAGTAAAGGGCTGAAAACACACACATTCAGAGCGAGTAAATACAGTATTGGCCTAAATAACATGCAATGACAAGGCATTCACAAGCTGTCTGTGTTGGATACTTTGTTTTTTGTGAGAAATCCACAGATATTTTTATGGAAGATAGGCCTAGATATGATACATTAAGTTACAATTGCTTCAAGTCAACCTATAATCTCGTTCAAGCTATAATAATAATAATAATAATAAAAGCTTTTAAAAAACATTTATTTTAAGTTTATAACATACCTCCATAGTCTAGTTCTATTAGAGCTGTTCCTGTCCCTCTAGAATTGCTCACTTGACACAGGTACCAGCCTGCATCCTTTGGTACAACTGGATGTATTCTTAGAGAGGCATTTCCATTACCAAGCTCTGAAACATACAATGAGGTCCGATTGTTGTATTCTGGACTCTGTCTGTCCAATTTGTCCTGTTGATAATAGAAACTGTGGACGACTCGTGAGTCCTCCTGACGTTGCCAGGTAACAACCAGACTGGACAGGTCAGAATCAGGAGTGAACTCACAGCTCAGTACAGCTGGGCGACCTCGGATTGCCATCAAACGCCTTTCAGGAGCATTCACCCCAAAAGAGGCTAGAAAAATGGATGTTTATGAACAGTTTTTTATTTCACACACATCATATCATCTATAATTTTTCTCTATATAAATAAAGATTTGTGGATTCAGTGTGTTAAAGAATCAATCTTGTTCTCGTCCAAAACTTCTAGAAGAGACATATTCCTCTTAGTTGTTATAGGGTTAGGCTAATTTTAAATGTCACGGTGTTACACCAAATTCTGTGAACCTAGTAGGTCCTGCTGTCACTTGTTTTTGCAACACAGTCTCACTCCAACTCGTCACGAATCGACGCTTGGTCATTGCCCCCTGGCGTCGATCTCCGAGGCGGA
>JAUMHR010000063.1:14151024-14162080 GCA_032361145.1 Enteromius fasciolatus | reverse complement strand
ATCATGGTAAAGGGTAGGTGTTAGGGTTGGGGTAGGTGTAGATGCTAAATAAACACAATTTAATCGCTAGAATAATTAATTTTATTTTAAGTTTAACCAGTACGTGCAGCAGGCCCCTACTGACCCATATGAATGGGCTGATAACGACTTAAAACGGCCCATTCAAATCGCGTGATAACATCCGAATCGCCTGGTTATGGGCTGGTCTAAAGTCTTATTGCATCTCATGACTATGTTTTTTATTGTCTGTGTGTAAAACAACCAACTAACGATTTATATACAAAATCATGTGTAACTCTATATGCATTTGTTGTGATAAAGTTAGCTGGAGTAACGTAGCTGTAAAAATAATTGCCTGCTGAAACTGAAATGTATACATATTCATCATGACTAGATAGACACGTTAGATATGATTCTCTGTTAAAGGTAACCTTTTCAACATGTTTCCGTGTTGCTCAGGGATGTTATGGACGGTGACCGGTGACTGAGGAGATTGGACATCATTTAAAAAAAAAAAGTCACTTTTTATTTATACAGCGGCTCCTGAAATATCACAGCTACTTCATGCATAATGTGTGCAGTTTTACTAACATAGCCCCTAGACCTCACATATCATGAAAAAAGCCAGTAAATTTCAGATTTGATAATATGTGACCTTTAAAGGGTCATATAAAGCCAATTTTCCACTAGCTTATGTGATTCTTTAGGGTCTTAATGGAAAGTTTTCTCAAAGATAGTGTAAAAAACGCTCATTTTTCCCTGTCAAAAACATCTCTTTTAGAAATCACTTTGTTTTGTGTACTTCCCCTTTAAATCTTAATGAGCTCCGCTGACCCCGCCCCTCTTTTCCGAGGGACTCTCTGAGGATCTTTTTTTAGTGGTATTCATAGTAAAACTTGCTAACTAGCACGTTATTAGGAAAGGTGATTTGCAAAGATTCATTAAAAGACATTATACTCACTGCTTCTGTAGGTGAGGCTGGATCATGAATGATTCATGTGAACTTAAACACATTTTGATTGATTAAGGGCGTGTTTCCCTTCAGAACCAAATGTAACTTTAATCCTCTGCATCTTCAGTCACTCAGATGTCGGGGGTAAATCACTACTGCTATGTTCATTAATACATTCAACAACAAAACACCTCAATCTCTTTAGAGTCTTGCTTGTCTCTGTGTCTCAGTCTGATGACGGCTCACTCAGAGCGAGTCTGAGGTAAGTTCTCAGTCTGTATGACACGCTGCTGTCAATCATCTATTGTGGGAGTGTCCTCTGTCTGTGTGATGCCACACCGACATGCATTTGAGAATGGCTTGATTTCACAAGGGGCAAATTATTTTTATTAAATTAAAAGAAAACTACTAGGTGGATCTTTGTCATTGTAGGGTGGTTGTGTACACACACTCCCAACACACATTTCAGTCCAAACTGCTTGTAAAAGTGCATGTGGCACCAGATGACCCCTTTAAAAAAGCTCTGATCGCTTTATTGTTAAAGGGATCGTTCACCCGATATGCAAATTCTGTCTTCATTTAATCACCTTGTTTTAAACCTGAGTCTAATTCTTCTTTTGCTGGTCCCCAGTGACTTTTATAATATGAATAAAAATACTGTGGAATTACTACCATCAACATTCTTGTTTTGTACAGGTTTGAAACAACTTGAAGGTGAGTAAATAACATAAATTGTTTCCTTTTAATGTTCATTTAATATTTTAAATGTAAAAACATTCAACCCTTTACAGTGAAGCCCTTAGGCTGATAATGTGTGACGAGAGGATGCTAAAAATGTACTATGTCTTCATTTGAATAATGATACATTTGGGAAATTTGACTTACATAATTTTTGTATACAAACAGCTCCAGAGAAACTGATGTATTACGTTTCCAGTTCTGCATAGAAAAGCTAATCAAGCGTAAATGTTTTACTGCTCTGTGCTGTCGTCTTAACGTTCTCCATAGAGACATTACCTTATTCCTCCACCCGCCAGGAAACTGTCCAGCTGCACCTGTGGGCAGGAGCTGATGGGATTAATGTTTACACATGGAAGCAAAATGTCACATACTTACTGCAGGCTTTCCTGTGACTTTCAGGAGTACTGCCATCAGGTAAGGTCTCATGCATCTTTGGTTACATATGATATTTGTGATCTAATAAGGACTGATATGCCCTTATTTGAAACACATTGCTTGTGTTTGTGTAAGTTTGCTTGTGTTTGCAAGTTTGTGTACTGTTTAGCTCAAATAGCAATATTCTTTATATACCACTGACAGGTTGATCATATTCAAGCACGCTGCAAGCAACTGCATCACATCAAAATTATACATGACTGTAAAAACACTGTAAATCAATAAATATGCTTCAAGCATATAATGACGTACATCCCACTCGTGAGAGGTAAATTTAACATGTTTGTCTGTGCGTGTGTGTTTGTGTTGGCATGCAGTTGTGTGTGTACGGTTCGTTGTTTTTGTGAAGCTGGCTCTCTCATTCTCTGGTGGAGGGCGGTTCGGGGTGAATGCAGGTAATAATGAGTCTCTCCTGAGACTTTATTAGAGCTCAGTAAGACTCTCTGGGCGTTTTTCTGTAATGCGGACATTCCCAGCATCAGAGCAGAAGCCTCCCACTCTGCCTGGCTGCTATACACATGCATCCACAAAAATACATGCGCACATATACTCACAGGGCCTTAGAAAAACATTAATCATTTAAACTGGGGCCTAATTCCAGCTACTTCACCCGCACGCCAATCACAGCTGACTGAAATTGATTGCAGATTGGCCTGGCTGAATTGAGTATGAGAAGGAAGGATGACATGAGACCAGGTAATTGGGCGTATAGGTGAATCCACACCATGTGCAAACACAGCACTGACCTCCAATCAGGCCTAAAAAATTACTATTCTATCCAAAATTACAATTATGTCATCATTTACTCAATTTACAATTTCATATATATATATGTGTGTGTGTGTGTGTGTGTGTGTGTGTATTATTTGTTTATTTATTTTTCTTTGTTTTACAAAGTAATACAGGTTTTGAATGATGTGGTTGAGTACAAAATGATAGAGTTTTAATTTTTAGCTGAACTATCCCTTTAATTTTTAATATAGTTAACTGAACGTGATAGGTCCTTTTAATTGTATGTGTGTGACTCAAAAGATTTATGGTCTTACTCCACTCCACAGATATTATATTTATAATCAAATTGTTCAAGTATTTAAATATATTTTCAAAAACCACCTATTTAAAATGTTTTTATGCATCTGACATTCCTCTGTTGTTTTTAATTACAAGCAAGCATCTAACATGGTGTACCATTTATCCTAAAGCATGCTATTAGACGCCCATAAAAAATGTTTACATTTAGGAAAAGCACTGATTCAATTAACTGAGTGCAGCTGAAACCATTTTTTCCTTTTAAAAATAAATAAATAAATGCTAAGCGGCTGCCGCTGAGATCACATGAACTCATTATTTTAAAGAAATGTAGGGCGGTTCATCAACAATTCATGTTTATGTTAAAGCTTTATGTAAGAGGCAAAAATTGCATCTTGTGACATGCATCATTTCCACCAATTATGAAATTAGAGTCCAGGAAACGTATTTACTGAGGAGAATAGTGTGCCGTCAATTTCAAACGGGGTGAATGCACTTAAAAGTGCTCTCGTACAGTATAAAACCTTGCTCTGCAGGTGATTCCTTTTGTCTTTTTCATTGTAAATCAGTTTTTGCATTACATGAATGTTGGACAGGGTGTCAAAAACGTTTGAAGAGATGTTGGACATTTGAAAATGAGTTCTGTGTAAATTGTTAAAGAATCCAGCTGTTAAGATCATACATGTATATTTTACATCGAGAGACAACTTTTGGTCACATCTGTAAATTTACATCTGAAACACAAAATGACTTGTGAGTGGGCTAATGCAAATTTGTTGACTAAAGCTACCAATAGAATGTGATTATTAAGTATTAAGATCATAGTGATTGCGTAGATGAAGACTTAATAGATTGTATATTTAACAATGCATGCATTGCAACTGGTTCTAAGCAGTGGAACATTAATAATGAAGTCATAAAAATATATAAGGATCAATAATGATATGAGGATAATTTACATGGTAAAACTAACATTTTTGGACTGCACAAAAATATTTCAGCCTCTGTCAGTTTGGATACACATGCAGTTAACAGTATCCCTCAGCCATGTCCTAGTGTTTCCTGTGGCCTCTGTTCTGTGTCACAGCTCCCTCAACATACAGTAGGCACTGTGTGGACACAGAGAACAGCCACCTGGGTTTCTCACAGAGACTCGCTAGACTCATGCGAATCCATGGAAACTCTTCTGTGTTTAACTTTGAGTTTGAACTTTCTGTCCATTAATTCTAAATCAGGTTCGTTCTGGCAGTCGTGAAGGGTCTGGTTAGATCAGGTGCGGTTAAAGTGAGACACCTGCAGACACTCAGAAACATTGTTTCAATAATTATCTAATTATCTGATTTCAGCACAATTCTGCGTATTAGCATAGTTTGGTTTCAGACAAATAGTCTTTAGTGCATTCTAACCGCATTTTAGATGCAATTTGTAGCGCAATTTGAGAAATGCAGAGCCCAGGTCTATACATGAGCCAGAATGTGACTTGGCTCCTTAATGATCAGGTTATGGAAGATGTTTTATACATACTTTGACTTGTGCTCAGCTGTGGGGCAAATCATACCAAGTACATTTGTAACCCCAAAACCAGAACGCAAAGTTTCTGTTTCCTTGGATCGCGTTCAAAACACACAGCCCATTCTGTCGAAGTCTGTGCTTCCAGGCTACCTTTGCATGAGCATTTTCAAGCTGGGAAAATTTGTAGCAGATGCCACCTGTCTCGTCCAATCAGTCAGCCCGACGGTTAACCATCCACCTGATTTGTACAGCAGCCAAGCTTTGCCCTAAAAATGCTACACCGGGGTCAAGTCGAGGTGTGTGTTTTACTGTAGCTCATGCTGAACACAAAAGGGGTCATCTTGAATGTTTAAGGAACACATGTCAAATTTTATCACAAAAACAACCTAAAACTGTTGCAATTTTAGTACAATGACAGTGTTTCTTATGGATATTATATCTGCTGTAGGCAAGAAGCATGGTTAGAAACCTGTTAGGTCACTAAGTTTTATCCCCAATAAGGTATTGCTTTCCTCCTGAGGGGAAAACTTTCATAATGGCTCATTATAGCATTTCAGGGTCTGAGAAAAATAGTAAATCTCAAAGAAAACACCGCTAATGTGACTGTTTTTCATTTTTCATGTTATCTGATAAGCTAGCTTTAGTAATTCATCAGGCCTGACAGGCAGCGGGAAGGTGCTGAAATGTGTATTAATGTAGCTCAGTTATGAGGAAATGAGCTGGAGTTGTAGCCAGCTCTGTGGTGGCGCACTGCGGCCTGCCAAGGGTGGAACGGACCTCTAACATGAGCTCCCCATGCTCGGCCTGTCCTTTCCAAATCGACACTGCTGACCTCAGGCTCCTTGATGACTCACTCTGACCAACAGAGGACAGCGCTGCCTTGCGGCAAGAAAACCCCCGTTTATCTCACAAGCACTGTTAAATAAATAGAAGAGCTGTATCTGTTTCAATTACAAGATTATATGTATCTTTGTGTTTGGATAGAACTGCATGTGGGCAGGCCTTAAATCAAGCATCTTTACAAGCATTGAAAAAGACATTTCAAAATTTGGAAAACACCACTTTAAGCAGCAAAAGCAACCGGTTTCTGATCCAGAGCTACAGCAGACATGCACCCTGTAATTAATAAGGTAGCTGCATCAGATGTGTACGTGGACTTGCATCACAAATCCTCTCCTGTGGCCTTGAAGAATTCAAACCTCTATTGGTTGAATGAATTCAGATATGCTACTTTTTTCACATCTATTCTTGGGTGCGGCCAGTCTCTTGTTTGTTGCTGAAAGAATAAACGTTTTAACGAGATGATGGCAGAAAACAGATAACAGAAAAGTCGTTTAATTATATTGGCTTCAAAAACTTACTGCAATTTTAGATGTTCATTCATGTTTTGTAGAAGTCATATTTTAATCTGTGCTTTTCTAAATAATAATATTTTTGGTTTTTGCTCAACATCTTAGGCGAAAAAACACTGACATGCATATTTAGGTATTCTGTGGCAGGGGAACATTTAGTTTAGTTCAGGTTTAACTTTTTTGGTTAAACTCAAGTCAAGTTCTGGAGCACCTTCCTTAACTAAAGCTGAAGTGCGGTCACCATGAGAAGTCCCACTTGAACAAGGGACACCATGATGCACTTGTGACCTCATTCTGTCAGTGCTTAGCAAGAGTTAATCGAAGACATTTGTCTTTTGGCTGACCCACTCCACCCGTCCCGTTCTGTGGTGGCTGTTTCTGCACAAATCACAAGCCAATCATACTGGTAATACCAGCACTGTTGGATAATTATCCCCCAGGGGACCAGGAAAAACCTAGGCTATGTACTTTCCTTCCCTTGCTGCCCTCTATCAGGCCGGGCCGAGCGTATGGCATGTGGGTAAACAAGTCATTTAAGTCTGTGCCCAGACGCTCTAGAAGCCTCATTTTGACAAGTCCCATTCAAGAGGCATTTTTTCTCATTTCTCTTTGGAAAAGAAGAACTTGTCAAGCAGAAACTTTACAACTAAAGTAATGATACTTCAGGGATATCCTCACAAGACAAATAGACGAATAAAAGTTTATGCTTTAGACGTAAAGCTAATCTGCGTTGGAAAGCAATGTGTCCGTGCATTCGAATGGAGTCCATAGCTCAGCTGCCAAGCCAGATGTCAAGGCCCCGCGTGAAGGATGTTGGACGTACAGATTACGGAGAATTATTTGGATTGCCCGTCAGGCCACAGAGCAGACACACATCTGTTTTTATTCAGGGATCTTGAACAATCTGTGCACTGCGCTGGCTCTGCAGGCGTGGAGCCTCGTCCCTCTGCGGGATTCACCTACCCTGAGAACAATACTCTGGACCTGCTTCTGATAGTATTTCAAAATGCCTGAAAGATAAGGCTGAAGCTTTGCACCCTCTTTCTCTCTTCGTAGAGACTGTAATTTACGGTGTGCTCCTTAAATTAGAAGCGCGCTGAAACGTTGGTCTCCCAAAAGGCACATTTGTTCATCTCAGGATAAGCGAGGAACACCCGGGTCGAAAGCTCTCGGGGAGAGGCTTGGTGAGAAGAGGTCTAGTTATTGTTGGGACGGCACTGTGATAAAGTGTTTAGGATTGTTTTTCCTTTTGGCCCTTTTTGTCACAAACTGTAAACTAGAGCACTGATCAGCCAAGCTGTAAGTGTTTCCATCAGCGTTTCCTGGGTGAAAAGCAACGACCCTTCATAACATTGTTTGGCAGTCACTCCAACCATGCGTGATCTTGGAACCAAATCGCCAGGAACCAAATATTCGCAGTCGGGAGGGTCTGCCTGCAGATTCACCAATTAGGGATAAAAAAACACAAAACTGCTTATTTTCATTTTGATCGTTGATACTTATGTTTACTTTACAGCTCATATAAAAAAAAATCCCAACAGACTTCATTCCTATTTTCACAACCCAGGACGGTGCTGTTGTCTTTTGCAACCTAGGCTTTCCAAATAAAGTCTTTGCACTTTCTACATTAAAACCAACATTTTGTGGTAATGTCGCCTACTTATGCTATTTTTCAAATCAAATTAATCTAAAGATTAATGTTTTTCCATAAAACTTAAAACATAATAATTCATCATAAAATGTGAATTATTAAAATGATTGCAACTGAAATGATAATCTAAACAAAAGTAAAATAAACCATCTCTATATGTTTACCTAAAGTCAAAGTTACCTGTTTACCAAGAAGATAACAGAAGAATATGCTGGAAATTATATTTGAGACATCTGATATGTAAAGAATCATCATTTCCATTGAAGCTGTAATTTTTTTCAAAATATGCATTTGAAAACGTATGCCTCCATTGTTGGACATTGAACATTAAAAATAAACGAATGAGTGTAAAATACATGTTTATTTTCTAACAGTAGTCTAAAGGACCGAAAGTGTTCAAAGTTAAAATAAAACAAAAACACTTTTACATTTGTTCTTAGCAGATGCTTTCTAAACAAATTGAATTCCAATATGACACACAAATCACTCACGGCCTGCAAAAACACGTTTTGAACACTTGTATGGTTAGTACTTCCAATCAAAAGGCATTGGCACAGTTTACAAACACTGGCAAGCTGAAAGGGTGAAATAGTTCATTTAATGATTAAAGCTCCCAATCAAACAAATGTTACACTACAATCATTCTGCAGTGAACCAAGACTGAGCAACACAACACAAATCTCCTGATAATATCCTTCACGTGTTGCAAAAAGTTGATCTGCTTAAAAGCCAGTAGGGTTGTGATGAATTTAATAGATTTGAATGCAAAAAAATGCTGCTTTGATTATTTTGATTGGTTTAGATTATTTGCTTACTGACATATGATTCTGAAGTGAAGTCAGCCCTTGTCTTGAGTTTTCACATTACAAGTACTTTATACAGATTTATTATACTTTTTGATTTCTCAAATTATAAAAATGTCCAGCATTGAAACACACAGAAGCATATCTTCTGGCTCTGCTTTACCCACGGTCGAGTCTCCTGTACGACCTGTTTCCGAATCTTTCTGTGTTTCGCTGTTTGAATCAAAAGTGCAATGTGGCAAAAGAAATAATAACTTGAGTTGTCATCTTGTCCCCTGAATTTAATGATATGAATAAAAGATGAATAATGAAATGTGTATTTTTATGTGGTTGTTAGCGCTGACTGCACACGAAAACAATCACAAACAGCACGACTAGTGTAGTGCGATTCACAAACAAATGACTCTCAGGAGTCGCTTCTTTTGGTGAATTTGAACTAAAAACAAATGAGCAGGTAAAGTCTTAGTAAATATAGGCCTACTCTACTATGAATAATGCTCTACTACTGAATGGATTCAGAAATGGTAAAGCGGTCATATGATGTTGCTAAAAAGAACATTATTTTGTGGATTTGGTGATTTAATGCAATGTGTTTATGGGGTTTAAGATTCAATAACACATTATTATTTCAACATACTGTAAATTATTTTTGCTCCTATATGCTCTGCTTTTCTTGGATTTTTACTAAGCTCATCGTTCTGAAAAGTGAGGTGTGTTCTGATTTGCCAGCTATCCAGTGTGTTGTGAGGCACGTCCTGATTTGGCTGAGTTAGGCGTCCCTGGGTCAACATATTTTGTTGACCCTGGATCAACATTTTATTCCAAAATTTTAGTTTCGATCATATCTCTACACCTAAACCTAACCCTACCCATGAGTATTTTCTAAAATCAGAGGAAATGATAGATGACTGACACTGATGTACAAGCACCAAACACTGATTGTAAGCCTAAACTTCACAAAAACTATAAACTGGTTCTTCAAACCTGATTGGCTAATCAAAGATGTTGACCCAGGGACATGCCTAACTCAAAATCAGGTTCTGCGTGTTGTGAGCATGTCTTGATTTTGCCAAGTTCAATGTGTCCCTAGGTTAACATATTTTGTTGACCCTGGAACAACATTTTAATGCAAAAATATAGTCTTGACCATATCTCTACACCTAAACCTAACCTTACCCATGAGTAATTCCTAAAATCAGAGAAAATGATAGATGACTGACACTGATGTATAAGCATCAAACACTGATTGTAAGCCTAAATCTGTAAAATTGCCCCACAATATAGAAGCAGCCTTTGTGCACAGTGTTCTCTCCTCCTAGGTTCAGGAAAAAATGGTATTCCCTCATAAATGCATTAATATTTGTGTTGAACTGTTCTGGAACAGTGTTGTGAATACAAAAAAGAGACAGTGGTGGTCAAAACAGAGTTTAAAACCTGCAGCTATAGGTGCATTTATATTAGGTAAAGTAGAGCACAAACGTTTGCATTTCATTTTGTAAATACACTAAAATAAAGTTCAAACTGTTGACAAAGTAAAAAAAAAATTTGACACTGTGCAACAAGGCATAACATCAAAAAGAATCTTCAGTGTGTTTTTGAAAACATTAAGTGTCCTTTTGTGGGTGATATGGGAAAAATTGTGATGCAACAATTTGTACTCTGCCAATATGACTATGTCCCACATCCGTCATTGAAATAATTTTACATTTGTATTCCGTTACACATTGTTGATAGAGTTCACGAGGTTAGAAGTGTTCCATGTTTCTGGTCATTTGTCAGCTAAATGAAGTCTATATTCTTGGGAAAAAAATGAATCAATCACATTATGGGTACAGCTCTTCTTGTGTTTATATATTCACCAGAGATCTTGCAATCTTTCTCTTTCAATAACCAAATAATCATTTCTGAGTGTGAAGCATCACCCTGTGTGTGTGTGTGTGTGTATGACTGTATTGCCTTACACTAGATCAGTCCTTATCACCAGTGATCTCACATCAGTGCCAGATGCCTGACCGTGGTTAAAATTTCATAACAGCACTCTTGAGGGTCGTCCATCTCCAAACTGTGGAGAAGTGTGTTTTCTGTCGCCCTCGACTTTGTGTGTGTGTGTGTAACCACGGCGATGAACTCTGGTTCCTCCACTGGGAGTTTTGAGCAAAGAAACCTTGACGTGTTGTTGCTCAGTGCTCACAGGAGGTGTGTGTCTTTGCATGTGTTTTAAAAGGTGTTATTCTTTCATCCGTTGGGGAGTTGATAAACTTTGTTCCTGAACCCTGATTTAAACCTTTGTAATCTTCCGTAATTACAGAAATATGCACACACTGTCTCAGCTGGAGATGTGTGGTATTGTGTTTGTTAATCTGAACTTGTGGTTATCGCTTGGAGAGATGTTGAACAGGGTGGAGTATGAGGATGAGATGTATTTAAACACCATAATTCCTGATGATGACTGATGGCAGAGGGATGAACATGTATCAGAACGTTGCTGGCTTCCACATGAGCCATCAGTACAGATATTTCTATGTGTTACTGATCTATGTGTTATTGACCCACTTTGTAAATTTTATTTGTGTGTGTGTGT
>JAUMHR010000063.1:14132742-14150924 GCA_032361145.1 Enteromius fasciolatus | reverse complement strand
TCTAAAAATGCACACAGTTTCCTGTAAGGGGTAGGTTTAGGTGTAGGGTAGGTGTAGGGCAATACCACATACAGTTTAAACCATTACGCCTATGGAGAGTCCCCATAAATCACAAAAACCAACATGTGTGTGTATACAGTATATACACTGCTCAAAAAAAATAAAGGGAACACTTAAACAACGCAATGAAACTCCAAATCAATTACACTTCTGTGAAATCAAACTGCACATTTAGGAAGCAACACTGATTGACAATCAATTTCACAAGCTGTTGTGTAAATGGAATAGACAACAGGTGGACCCACGTCCTGCAGCATGAGATCAAAACACCTCCCGGAGTGATCGTTAAACAGCGGCCTTATTAGATCCCTGAGGCTCATCGACAGGCTATGGAGATGGAGGTGAAACAAATGCTGAAATTAGGGGTGATTGAACCATCACTCAGCCCCATTGCCCTGGTTCCCAAGCCAGACGGCACCCTCCGGTTCTGTAACTACTTCCACCGGCTCAACAAGGTTTCTGAGTTTGACGCCTACCCCATGCACCGCATGGACGAGCTGCTTAATCGCCTGGGGAGGGCTCGGTACATCTCCACGTTAGACCTCACAAAGGGTTACTGGCAAGCCCAAGTGTCAAAGCTGAAAACTGCCTTCTCCACCCCTAGCAGCCACTGGCAGTACCGGGCCCTTTCCTTCGGGCTACACAGGGCTCCCTCCAGCTTATGGATATCTGTCTTTGGCCCCACCAACAGTATGCCGCTGATGATGTGGTCATACACTCAGAGACCTGGGAAGACCACCTGGAGCGGCTCCGGAGGGTGCTGAGGGAACTCAGGATGGCTGGACTCACCGCCAACCCTAAAAAGTGCCACCTCGCGCTCTTTGATGCCAAGTACCAGGGTTACCAAGTCGGCCGTGGTCTCATCAGGAGAAAAAGGTGTAGGCCGTCCAGGAGGCCCAGCGACCCCGCTCCAAGACCCAGGTATGAGCGTTCTTAGGGTTGGCGGGGTACTATCGCTGTTTCATCCTTAACTTCTCCTCTATAGCCACCCCTCTGACAGACCTGACCAGGAAGGAGCAGCCAGAGAATGTAAGTTGGAACGACGACGCCGAAAGACCATTCCAGGCCATCAAGACAGCGCTTACCAGCGAGCCCGTCCTGCTGCAAACAGATGGTCGGATGTCGGCTTGGGAGGAGTGCTGTCCCAAGTCGTAGACGGAGAAGAACACCGCATCCTTTACATCAGCAGGAAGCTGAACCCAGCCGAGAGACGGTACGCCACCGTCGAGAAGGAAGCCCTGGCCGTAAAGTGGGCAGTCCTGGAGCTGCAGTATTATAAGTTCACCCTTATTACCGACCACGCTCCTCTTCAGTGGATGGCTCGGATGAAGGACATTAACACCAGGGTCACACGGTGCTTCCTCGTGCTCCAGGACTACCACTTTGAAGTCCACCACTGGGCCGGGGCGGTCCACAACAACCAGAATGGGCTCTCTCGGCTGTGGTCAACTTTTGCAGGTCTGTCAGGGGTCATTCCCCACCTGTCTCCAATTTCCCCCTTATGTCTGCCTTTCTGTTCCGCCAGGACAAGGACAACGCTTGGGATGGGGAGTGTGATGAGCATCCAGAGTTCTGATCAGCGTTGCCCTGGTAACCAACGAGGGAGCGCTGGCAAGACTCAACAGTGGCTCATTCAGCCCAGCTGCAGATCGTCAGCCCCTGGCCAGATAAGCCATGCGCGGTACCCCGGAAGACGAGCTTCATTCAGACTCCATTCACGCTGAAACTAACATGTGTCTTCTCTCTCCTAAGTGAGCACTTATTCCTGCAGTCCCTTCATCTCCATAAAGAGACAGACAAGTTTGGCTTCTGGACCTTTAAGAGGACTCCGACACCCGCAAATATTGCTTTTATTTTTGACCTCTTTATTGTTAATAAATCCACCCTCCGGGGATTTGTTTATTTTCTACCTCGTTGTCCTGTGTTCCTTGCCATTTTTGCAACACTATGCTTTCATTATGACCTGTATAAATATATATTTGGTTACCAAAGAGCTACTCCTCTGTAGGCTCATACATTATGACCCACTATGGGGTCACAGAGTGAATTTTGCCTAGTTATTATTTGTTAAATTTTATTTCACTGTTTGGCATTGAACACAGACCCGACAGCAGGATCTTTCTTCTTTTCTTTCTTTTCTTTTGCCTATCAATATTATCACAGCAGCTCGGATCCACATAAAGCTTTACATTTGGCTCTTTTAATAGCTGCCATTTCTTTTATTTTTTTACTTTGATGTTAGTTTAAAAAAAATTGGCAATTGTTTTCATGTGACAGAGCAGAGAGGGTGAGCCGTAAGAAATCCTTAAGTGTTTTCATGTCAACTTACAGAAGAGACATGGCAAACCGAACTGTGAATGGGCGGAGAACAGCGAGGACTCCAGCTTTGACCTGAGGGGAAAAGCACAGTCCTGCCAAGAATACAAAGAGTGCAGGATGACAGCGGCTATGCTGACCAATCCCACATTAAAAGCATTAGCCTGCTTGCATGGACGGAAAATGGATTGCCTCTGTGAGATCAAAACTTCAGTCTCCTGATGCAAAGAAGTGATTTGCATTTGCATGCTGAGGCTTTAGGGCCTTGTTAGTCCTCAGACAGATGTTTAAAAGTAGTAAACACCGGCAAACGCTCCAACACTGATCACTCACGCCTGTAAAATATATCAAAATGCTTTTAATAGAACTGATGCACTTGACTCAGCTTTACCAGAGTCTTTGTAATGCTTCCTTTCCTCTCGATTAAATCAGTCTCTCTCCACCCCCTGGTATAATGATTGTGGTATTGAGTGTCTAAATTGCAGCATAATGAGAAGGCTGGAGGTGCAGTAGATCTCTGCATTCGTTTTTGTGGAATTATTTGGCCCCAGCCTCAAAGACCGGTTCACATTTACGAGAGACTCTGGCACGGGCCTCTGGGGTCTAGTACAGGACTGCTGTTGTTGTTTTGTAACAATGTGGGTGTGATTCCCCAGAGCAGTTTGACTTCTGAGAGAGGGAATGAGAATTCTGTGGAGCATGCAGAGCAGTTAATTTAAGCCATGTTAGGGTAATAGTTATTTGTTTATGAGTGTGACTGTGATGGTAACCTGATATTAGTGTGATTCAATCCGAGAAAAATTAGCATGTTCATTAATTCTAAGAAGGCAGGAAATCCTTTACATTACATCACTAAGATCTGCTGTCATCATCCCTCAAGGCTCAGTGGACATGTGTTTTTAACGTGCGTTAGGATGGTGAGACATCTCTGTGGTTGAAGACTGCTGTGTTATAAGCTTTTTTGTGTAAATGTCTATGATGTGTTTCGGAAGATGGTGTAACCCTGCAAACTGTAAGTAATGGTCAAAACAAGAGGCGTCATGCTCGAGTGTGTCATACACTTGCACTCTCAAACTTAGAAGTTTGATCTCAGCCAGATTAACAAATGAATCATCAGTTCAGTAACGTAGTGGTAATCTGACTGAAATGTGTTCGGATGCCCTATAAAATCCTTTTCCCTTCTTCTTCTTTTTTTGCATAGATGGAAAAAACCTGGAGTACCTCGTCCACTTTAGATCACACATTATTTTTCACATTAAATAACAGGAAATTAATGTGTAAACTCCAGTAATCATTCCGGCTCATTTATCTGACGTTTTGGCATATAAAACTAACAATAAAAGGTCATACAAGGTTCTGACCTTCTTCTAAACTTCTAATGTAAAATGATAACAGCATCTGTGATGCTGTGCTCTTCGAAATATTTCAACAATCAATTCGCCAAATCCACAAGCAGTAGAGCCAGGCAGTTCTCACTACACTTCCCAAACCGCAGGAACAAGCAGGTCCCTGGACTGCTCTGCATCTCTTGTCCTGACATCTCTATCCCACCCAGGCCTCTGACCAAAGCCCAAGCGGTTACAGCAGCTCTGCGTTCCCTTCTGGTTGTGGAGTGAATGAAATAACAGTTTAAAATCACCCACAGATCTCCAGGGAGTGATCGAATCTACGGATACCAAGACCCCAAATGAGAGAATGTGGGTGAAGAGGTTGTGAAATGCTTCAATAGAGTTGTTATAAGCTCTTGGAAAATTCACATAATCTCTTTGCTCACCTTGTAAAACCACGCTTGGCACCTCAGTGCTAATTAGAAGCGACGTTTGTGTTGTGTCAAGTCAAAGCTGGATGCGTATAGGAGAGAAACGAGTTTATGTAGAGATTAGAGTTGATCCTTTAAGTGCAGCTGTCTGAACAGAGGTGCTTTATCGCTATTGAAGCTGGCTGGCGCTAATACTACTTGCACTATCTTTCAGTAAAAGTGTAAAGACTCCAGGTCTGTCTGACAAAAGCCTGACTCTAAGTTACTCAACACATGTGGTCTTTTCGTCTCTAGAACTGCACCTGAGGGTAAGGGTCTTTTTGAACATTTTTAATTTTATTTTTGGATTTTTAAGGACAGGATAGGGAGAAGAGAGGAGAGCAGTTACTGTTTTTCAGCAAGCGGCATTTTAGAATATTAATTGTACTACTGAAAGGATGACATTAAATTTAATTGAAGATTAAATTAAATTTTAGCTACCTATCATTCCAAACGAATATGATTTCTGTTTGATAAAACATTTTTTTTTTTTTTAGGAAAGTCAATTGCTCTCAAATATCATTTGAGTGAAGTTTGCAATAAGCTCTGCAGAACAAGGTTTGGCATGTTTAAAAATAAAAACGGATAAATTTGCATGAGATCTGAGAAGTGCAAGAGATTTTGAATTTGCTTTTTATTTTTATATTTTCTGTTTTCATTCTATTTTAGTTAAGTTTCAGTCTTATGTGCTTTTTATTATTATTATTCTGTTATTTTTTCAATTTTAGTAACCTTATTTTAAGTTAGTTCAGTTAGTTGCTTTAATTTTCTTAATTCTGTTGAAGTTATATTTACTTTTAATTTCAGCTTTATTTACATTTTCAATAGGTTTAGTTAACAATAGCGACACTGTTCTGCTTTTATAGTGCTTTTTTAAGATTTTTGGAGCTTGTCTCTGCCTGATCACCATTCACTTTCACAGCTGTGGAAACATACTAAACTTCACTTTTTGTGTTCCACAAAAAGTGACTGTGAGACAGTGAGAATGAGAATAGCTGAAGAGTCTGTTATGCATTACACATCCAGATACCTTCGGTCGGTGCGACTGACACTAACAAGAGTCTCAGCAAGGCATGTGTAGCAGTCTTGGGAAGACCACACAAAGACAGGTGTCATACCAACCAGAAACTATTAAAATGGGGTTCTCATAACCTCTTTTATCATACTGACATGTTACTTCAAAAACAAGCATGATCTCATGCTCCTCTCTGCAGAGAAGACCAATACAGTGCTGTCACACAGACAGGAATCACTGCAGGGGTTCAGAGGACATCCATGAGTCACTGTAATCAACACACAACACAGACTCTGCCATGATCTCACCTTCAGTTTCAAGGCCGAAATGTGACACGCTGATGCTCTTGTTGTTTGGGTTGTTATGGCGAGAAAGCGACAAACGGAAATTGTGCTGTCCCTCCAAACCAGTATGACTCTTTCATGTGTGTAACCCAAAATGAGAAAATCTTATGCAAACACACATTTTTTTATAAATCGATGAAAAAGCACCATTGTATAAAAGCAGCATGAAAATAATTCATACAGCTTGTGAACTAGGTATATTCCAAGTGTTCTACAGTGTTAAAAAACATATGAAAATATAAGTTTTTTTAATTGATAATCTCCAGTAAGAACCACTGTGGCTGGAAAATAGAATCTATGAGTTACATTAGTCAGATTAGTGAACATTGAACAAATCTTAAAACCTATCATACAGTCAAAAGATTCATTAAGTGTTAGATTAGAAAGAGGTCAGTCAAAACAGGTTTGAAACAATATGGGTCAGTAATCCTGGTCATCTTGGTGAACGCTATCTTTAAAATTTAAAATAATTTTTTTATTCATAAGAAAGGACATTTCATGAACCCATGAATGTGCCAAGGGTGGATGTCATGGTCTGTCACATGCAAAACATCATATTGCTTCAAAGTACTACTTTTATGGTGTTTTGTGTCCTTTTTAAGCTTGAAAGGGCAATTTTATTTTAGTTAGCCTACATTGAAAAGGCGTCCAGCGTGTATCTTTTTGTGCTCCACGGAAGAAAGAAAGCCATACTGGTTTGGGGGTGAACTGTTCCTTTAAAATGCAGTTAAAAGAAAAGCAGATATGTAAAACAAAAGTCTCTTTGAAAAGTGTCTATTGGCTACAGCTGCATGGAGACGGAACGGTTTAGTAACACACACGCACACTTACATATACAGATCAGATGCCATCATATGTGCTCGGTTTGTATGTGAAGGCTCATTTTAAACACGAACAGAACAAGTAAATCACCAGCAAGTTAGACATTTTCCTCTACTCTGTTGACCGTCATGTGTCCACTTCTCCTAAAAATTCTTTTGGGAAGTCCCTCGGCAGAGACGGCACAAGAGAGAGGAAAGAGTGGATCACTAAACGAGTGTGGTACTTCCCCATCTCTCTCTCTCTATAACTGTAAATGTGTGCAGCTGTGCTCGGATGGGAAACAGCAGTTTTCTGAGGAATGGAGAGATGAAGGGAAGACACATGTTAGAGTAATCTCTTCGTCTCTCTCTGTGAGTTACGAGCTCTCTTTCTTTCTTTCGTTCTCTCTTTCTTGCATTGAAGTCACAAAAATGGGAGGGTTTCTTGAGGTGAGACAGAAGAAATATGAATTCAACATCCTTCAGAGGCTTTTGGAAGGAATCAAATTTATTTATGCTTGTTACTTCCAAAATAGCATGTGATTATTATTACTATCCTTCATCTGGAGCAGTTTTGAGTGCTACTTTTAAACATTGCTGGCGTGCAGCTCGAATCCTCCGGGAAACAGATTACAGTACAAACCGAGAGAAAGAGAGTGATGCTCATTCATGACATCACATCAGACATATAAATAACCTGCTTGCTGTGAAAGTATTTCTGCCGGTTTAATGTTTGGACACCCCTCATTTCTGCCCTTGTAAAAAGAGAGAGCGAGGAGGGGCGAGGGCGCTTTCACTCGCCTCTTACATCTTACAGTTAGCTCATGGTCTGCCATGTTTGATCACATCCTGGCAGGTCGCTGTGTTAAGCATGTTGCTCGCAGGTGTTTCGCATTTTTGCGCGCAGTGTTGCATTTATGGCTCTCTAAGACATCTCCCTCACTCCCCCTGTCTGCCTCTCAGAGGTTTTAGTGGAAATGAATGTGTCATGTGTAGTGATGGGCATATGGATGTTCTTCTGAGGCCTAAGCATGATCCTAGCGCCCCCTAGTGGGTAAAAAAATCAATCTTTAATCCAGGAGATTTAGATCAAGATTAGATGTTCAGATGTGAAGTGGGTGTGAGATGCGGTTTGGGGTGCTTCGGATGAGTCCTGATTAAAACATCTCTTCATCTTCTGTCCTGCAGTGCCATCTCATCCCAGCCTGGCATTAATTACAGTCTACAGCTTCATACATTATTAAATCAGGAGAAAACAGCAGGCCAAGTTATTCCACTCAAGTCGCCCAGTGATCAATAGCACTTTGAGGTATTAAATGTCTTGATTTGATACACATGTCCAAATCAGACTGAAAGACTGTGGTAAATCACTCGTGCCAGCTGGTCAGTTGGTATCTGTTCAGAGTTAGTCAAATGCTTCAGTCAGGTTTTAATTCATCTGATGCCGTGTGACAGACTGTCATCTTTTCCAAAACATACTTAACGGATTCGGTTGGAATTCCAAATCGCTGGGATTGAATGACAGCTGATTTGTAACCCCGCCAGAGCTTTGCATGTGTGTCAGTCTTTTGATGGGGTGGTTATATGATATGGGTGGTATTATTTTGCCGCTGTGACTTTGACTGCTCTGTAAATGATTTCTGTAAAATCCTTTTATCTTACATACAATAATAATTAATTTTTACTGTAACATTTGTAAAGGAGAAGAAAAAGTAAATTTATTGAACATTTATTAAAATCTTTAAAACTATTTAAAAAAAACGATTTAAAAAAACTATTACTAAAATCTTTAAAATTATTTTTTATTTATTTAAACATATATATATATATATTTGGCTTAGAGAAGAAAAGTCAGCAAGTCTCCAGAATTTAAGGAGGCATAAAAAATCCAAACACCCATGGGGTGCAGCCAATGTTCAACATGCCCAAAAGATTTCATCCAACAGTAGCAACGAGAGGGAAAATACCCTGTTATTTCCAAATGCAGCAATGAGCGTGACGAATGGTCCATTTTCCACAAGCAGAGTTGGAGAGAGAGAGGAAAAGAGTGGATTTAGACCGGGGTCCCTGCTCCTTCTCTGCATGGGTTCTCAGCGTGTGGTGACACAGGTCTATGAAAAGTCATCTTTTCACAGTAAACCTCATTTATTATTTTGTTTCCAGCAAAAGCATTTCCCATCGCATCTGTGGTTCTGAGATTTGCATTAGTACCTGACTTTTTTCACAAAAAAATCAATTGTAAACGGAGATTGAATTATTTAGAGGAAATAGCATATTGTCGATTGACTGGGTATAGTGTTCCTTGTTCAGTATGTCTTATTTGATGAAAACATATGTTTTGATTTGGGTCTATGTGACCTTGTGGAAACACCTCTAGCTTCTCTACAGTGGGATAGAAAACAATGTGTCAGGATATTTCTTCTTGAAGATGTTTATCTAATTAACTTCCTCACAGCATTTTTCTCAAAATCCTGATTAGACTGCAGAGCGGCAGATGAGGCCTAAGAGAGATCATCTTCAGCTCTGTGGCTGATTCTTCCTTCCCTTACAGCACTCAGCACTGGAAAATGAGTGTTGGCGAATTGTAACCCCATTAGTTAAACCCATTTGAAATGAGCTACAGGTGGTAAATCACTAACATGCAAGAGCCCAGTCTCCTGAAGTGAATTTTGAGATATAAGGCAATTCTGTGCCTGGATTATAATTTGATTTCTGATCATATAAATGGATCGCTAAATGGCATACCTGAAATAATCTGAAATGTTATTTTCGTTTAGTCTGATGTGTATTCAAATAGTTTTTTTCATTTTTATCTAAAAAAGCAATATAGTAATGAAATGATTAAATAATTGAAGCTTTTTCTCGTACTTTACAACTCTTGTTATGTGTTTAAGTTCCCTGTATAGTACTTCTTAAAGGTTTAGAGTCAGTAAGATTATCAAATATGTTTGAAAAACGCTTTTTTTTTTTTTAATTACTGTTTTCTATTTTTAAATGCTATTTTGTTGTGCCGCTTAATACTTATGAATTTTAATGAATATTCAAAATGACCAAATTCTATCTATTTAGCTTTATAAAGTATTAATTTGATGCACAAATAAATAAATATTATATCAAAGTTTAAGAGACATAGCACATGACATTACAGACAACGGAAAATATGCTAAACTTCTCCCATATCTGAAGCTGGGACATATGCAGCAGATACCTGACTATAAAAGTTCTTTACAAGAGGAACAGCACACCTCGCTTTAATTTTCAGTTTGCACCTGTTCATTAATGTGGTTGTCTTTCTCGCTCTTTTAAATTATTCTTCCATCCCACTCTTTTTTTCATCTTGCAGACAAAGTCTCCTGCAGTTTTAACACCTTCTGTGGCTCTTCGAGAGAACCAGGTGTTCTTGTGTTGATGTGCTCTAGCAGGAGGAGAGCTGGCACCAGGACTGATGGTGCTGTTATTGGGCGGGTGATTTAGGGAGCCGGGCAGCACCCCAGCATGGCCCTCGAGGTGGAAGATATACGTGAGATTGGTATTAACAGCACTAAACAGCCTATGAGTCAGAACATGGTGTGTGGAGTTTAATATGATGTGCATCTGTAGTTGATTAAAGGTGGATTCCATTAGATAGAGGCATGTTTGTGTGTGTGAAGCAGAGATTCGTGGCTAATAATAGCCAGTTACGATGGAAACTTCAGTCTCATTGCTGTTGTTTAACAGGAGGTATTTTGTACCCCTGCACCTGCTGACTGAAAAGCAAACATTGCATTTTCCACTGTGTATTTTTGTTTAAGAATACAAATCTCTGGCCTCCCCTATAGCCAGTCTACACAGGACATCAGGCTATTAGTGGATTACGTGATTCTACAATCATTTAAAAGGTTGACTGTGAACCAGACAGCCTAAAACTGAGGTACGATTTATCTGTTTGATGACGCTTGATTCCTACATTTGCATTAACATTAATTAATTAATTGTAAATATAAATATATAAATACATAAATAAATAAAGGTGCCCAACATGGCAACCCAGGCTAGGGGACGATCATACAGAAGCTTTTGTTCACACAGAAGCACACTATAGTTGATATCCATTTGTTTGATATCCATGACAAATTGTTATTAAGAATGCCACAAATTTTTACTGTTGTATTTTCAGTGTATATTTAACTATTACTTGAACTTTTTTATAATTAGCAAAAATAAATGTAATTGCTTAATGTTGGTATAGTGTTGTAAAAGCCCTTTGGTAAACTCTGGTTGTTTTTAAAATGTGCTATATAAGTAAAACAGTATTGTATTATTGCATTTTTTGTTTTAAGTCATTATGCACACAGGCTTGTGGGCATTTTATTCTCATAATTTCGACTTTATTCTCCAAATACTGCAACTTTAAATCACTTATTGCCACATTTGTGTTCTTTTAATGTTATATTCCTTGATATATATATGTGTGTGTGTGTGTGTTTTGTTCATTTATTATATGACACTAAGGAGACATAGTGATAGAAAAGACATAGTGATAGAAAAAAAGCGGGAAAGAAATTGTAAATATATTTGCATTCATTTAAGTTTTGCAAATACCTCCACATCTCTTACTAGCTGGTTTTCATTACAGTTACATACAAAAACTATTAAAAGCATAAGCAGAAGGCAAAAACCAGCTCTGTGTGAACTGGCCCTAAAACAGCATCTCTTTTTCCTAGAATGAAAAGCGTCCCAATTTCTTTTGGAGCAAAAAACAAAACCTTCTGTCCGTGGAGATTTGCAGTGAGTCATTTTCTAATACGGCTCTATTTGTTTATGCTAGGTATCAAGGAAACAATCCTGTTGAATCCACTCTGAGATAAACACCTGTAGTCAAAAAGACTGCGCATTGTTAGAGCTGATCCTGCTCAGCTCTGTATGATGCTGCTCCATATGCAAAGTTTATGTTCATGGACACGTAGAGCAAAGAGAGCACCACTTTCCCCCAGAGTACCTTCACCAGTTATTGTTTATTATTATCCATAAAAACAACAGATGGGGAATGCAAACAAAAATGGCCAAAGACAGTTGGTTGATGTCAGAAGACATTAATTAGGGCATATCCATGTTATTTTCTGAACACACATACCACATTTTAAAAGGGAAAGGTTTTTTTGTTGTTTAGAGAAGTGCTGACCCATTTTCAGACCAGCAGAAAGTACATCGTGTTTAATTGTTTCGGCTTTGTTTGCGTTAGTTTATGTGAGGGAGAAACCTACAAACATCTGTCGGCCAAATGAGCTGGTGTTTCATCAGTTGAGTATGCTCTGTTCTGAGCACACTTTAAATGGGATGCTACACAACCACTACTTGGGCACACATGTACAATTTTCTAAAACAGTGCTTATCAGTGTGAATGAGATTTACTACCCATATGCCATTGGCACAATTAAACGGCAAGAAGTAATTTTTTTAAATCTGTGTGGTGAAGGAGTCATTGATACTTTTCAACACATACAAAAAAACTGTGTTTTTGTCAGATACAGTAAAAACCATTCAGTGTTTAAATGCCTGTCAGTTATATCATCTGTGGGTTGCCTGCTTTAAATAAGTCCTTAGCCCACCTGTACGGGAAAAAAACCTTTGCCTACCTGGCCTGGTTATCCGTTATTCTGCTTCCCCTTAGCTTATCATATTGTGCCAGGTCTCCTCTGTGGTTAGGCCTTGGGCAGCAGTGTGTTCCCCAGCAGGGCCCGAGCTAATTTATTAGCCCATAAAAGCCTGCGCAGCCTCCAGTAGAGCTTTGATATATTCATCACAATGTGCTGGCTTGTAAAAATACTCAACCCCCTGAGAGATTTCAGCACTTTGTTTACAAGGACCTGTTGCAGGAGAGGGCGGAGGGGAAAACAGAGGGATGAAAAAGACGAGAGGAGGACTGCAGAACAGGTGTTGCTGGAACAGGTAATGGGTTTCGACTTTGAGAAACGAGAATTGTGATGCTTCCCAAGTCAGTTTTACAGTCAGGTGCCTGTTCTAAAACCAGGACCTGAAGGGAAACGTAGCCTATATGTCAAACTGTTGAGTTCGATATTGACACCTTGGTTGTGTGGAGTCCAGTTCCTAGACCAAATGAATAAATCCCAAAGTTATTGACCCAGTCAGGACACATAAAATTCCCTGCCTTGAGACAAGAAAGCTGATGTTGGGCAGTAAATGTTACTTTCTTGTTTTAGGAGATGAACAAGCCAAACAGATGTGCTAAATCTCCATATTTGGTTCTGCAGTGTAGTTCTCAGCATATAAGTAGAGCGGCTCAACACCACCACAGATTATTGCAAATGAAAGTTGCCTACAGCACTTCGCATCGCTTGGTTTTCAGAGGTTTGTCTTGAGGTTAGAGGAGGTGACGCTATAGAAACCAATTTGAAACCCCTTCAAATGCACTGCAAATTAGAATCGACTTGAGCATGCTCACCTTTGACCTTTAGGATAAGAACTGCCCTGTTTCTGTGGCTCTGACTCCACTAAGATCTGCCCGATGATGATGGTTTTGGCTTGACGTGAGGAACAGAATTGCTTCACCCCTCCCTTTTGGCTTTTTGGAATTAGAGGCGATGCAGATGTTAAGTGCCTTCACAGAACTGTACTCAAGCTGGCCCTTTATGTCCAGGGACATTAAAACAGCAAGACCTAAATCTGGCCCGACATTACACAGGCACTGGTGTGCACTGTATGTGTAGGCGATGTACTAAACCTCATGTGATTTTGGTGCACTTCGTTTTCCGCCCACACGATCTTGACGAGGTCTCGCCTTTGCCGACAGTAGCTGAGCGTAATGGCAGCTCTTGGCACGTGAAGCCACTTGATTTCGCCAGACAGCGCTCCCTTCTCACTGCTGTGGTTTGGGTTTGGCTCATGGCATGCGGGGGATTTGAGACATTGGAAAGGCATTTCCCTGTGTGACCACAAAGACTTGCCCTCCTGTGTGAGAAATGAGGCAGGTTTTGGCACCCAGGCTCTGCTAATGAAAGATTTAATTTCAGTTAAGGGCTATAGGAGGGTCAGTCACTTTCCATCTGACCTAATGCAGGTCTTGAACATGCCGTTGTTGTCTTTGGTAACCTAGCTGTGTTGTCCCGGCCACAAAGGGAATGATGACAAAGGCTGAATCTTCCTATACGCTCGTAATTTCCACTGCATCTAATCATCTCCACATCCACCATAAGGCCTGAATTATCAGCCGTCTGAATCAGCAGCATTCGGACACTTTTTTAAATTTGTTTGCAGCTGTTTTTGCAGTCTCACACAAAATGTGAAGACTCTCAGCTTCGTCTTCGAGTTTCCCCGTTGCTCCCACCTCAAGTTCATTGTCCATGTGCGAACACGGTTTTGATTCTCTGGTCGCTCGTTCTCTGCACCCTTACCCAAATAAACCCTCAACGCAGGTCTGAAGCTAAAGGAAATCGAGTCTTATTTAAAATAGACCCGTGATACATGATCCTCTCACAAATATTTTTTGGGTTACATCAGGAGAAGTTCCAAGAAGTTTGTATTAATTTTGAAGCTAAACAGAGCAGACGGTATTGTGAAGGCTTTCATGTTAGCAGTAAGTATGCCGAGGGTGGAAAGGTCATGCATGGCTGTAGCTGGCTAAAATGGTCATAACCTCTTGTCAGAACCAAGGACTGTGGTCTGTTTTACGAGTGTGTGCTGTGTTCAAAAGCAGTTTGTTCCTGAGCTTTAATAGATTTAGTCTGTGGGCAGGGTCACTGGTTCCCCTGAGGGAGGTTATTGCCTTGTAAACTGTGTTAACATGTATGTTAATGTTACTGTATTTCACTACAGGATATGAAGTCCCAAAAGTCCTGCAGCCGCTACATGAGACTCCGTCTCAAATTTACAGCTTTTAATGATTTGTTTGGCACCGTGAAGGAGCATAGTTAACATTTTTATTATTATTAGAGATTTTTCAAGAGTGATATCAGAAGTTAGGCCCATTTCTGGCAATGTGACAGTTATTGTAGCATTTTAACCGCACCTTTGTTTCTACACGTCTTGTCTTGATCAGTGACATTACGGTCAGTTCAGTAGCAGTTAATAGATTAAAAATTGAATTAACATTTATAATGATTTAACTTCACCACTTCTATAAAGAGAACATTATTCATTAGTAATTCATTAGTCCTTTGTAATAAATACAAAATAAATTAGGTACTGAAATTATCTCTATTATTATTTACTAAATTAGATGGTTTTAGTGATTATTAATATTTCAAAAACTTATCAAAGTCATGGTTTAATCAAATGCAGAAAAAAGGAAATGACATTGAGAGGCCCTGCGAACTGTCATTACTGTGTCAAGGGCAGTCTTTTTAAATATCTTTTCAAATATCAAGAAATTTGGTTGTATATGAATTATATTTAAGATTTAGACTAAGAACTTGGCACAAATAGATTTTTTAAATTCTAATTTCAAATTTGTGGGCATTAAAGTGTCTTGGTTAAATGTACTTTATATCTAAAAAATAAATGTTACTTAGCAGATGCACGTGATATTATAAACTATGTCAAACTTGTTAATTGACTACGATAAGAACCGCTAACCAACCAGATGCAATTAGCACAAAGTCACATGAGGTCAACCTTGCAATTATTGTACCAAGAATTAAGACCGCCGTAAACCATATTTAAGAACATGGAGGAACCTCAGAGCTCCAGACGGCCTGATCACTCTGGCTGATAAGACCGCAGATTGCAGCTGCTAGCAGTAGCTCTGGATTGACTTGCTGCTTGGTTAAGGGGCAAAGAAAAACACCAGCCTTGGCCTGCAAGTATGTTGGCGGTAAAATCTGGAGCATGTTTGCTTTACTGGTGCGAGCTCGGACACTGGTCCACATTCCAGTGACCCCCACTTCTCCGTGTTTTCACAGGAAATAAACAGAGGCTTGTTGCGACTGTGTTATCACTCCCTGTCTGTTTGGAGCACAACCAAGAGCTACAAATCTGCTGAGCCGCCCAGTGGCAGGCGAGCATGGAATAACTCATCAGGTAACATGCAAAGTCGTTTTCAAGGGGTGACTGAGTAAAGGTGGCTGTATTAAGTGTGAAAGGAATCAGGGCCAAGAGCGCAATCACTCTCTGATTAGACTGATCTGATTTTTCCTCCACAAGTGGGGGAAAAGCATTCTGCATTTCTGAAGCAGCATGTCATTCACAGAATGAGCAGAACTGCCTTCAAAATAGGCAAATCTAACATAGGAATGGTGGCAAGACTTTACCAAGTAAGGTAAGAGCTCCAGTAGTAGTTTATTAATTTCTCTTAAGTCTGCATGAAATGGGAATTCTGTCCAATCTATTTTCTAAATGCATTTTAATATTATCTTATTTTGGACTTGTCAATTTTAATTAAATTGTAATAACTCTGTCTTACGGTGCCAGGGTTTTCATTTTATCATTTATTCTGTATAAACCTCCCTTTTTATTACAGTTGACTCATGCTGACGTTCACCTCCAGCCAATCAACTGGTGAATAAAATCAAGCCTACGTTTTTGTTTTGATTCAGTTCGTTCAACTGAAACCTCAAAAACCCTCCTAAACCCAGCCATCAGACCAGGCTGAGACCAGCAATCTATCTTAGATTTCCCAACTCACCCCCTATACCATTATATACTGCAGTATTTCAGGGGACAGCCATAGTGGGGTTTGAAACCACTGTGAACTGTATTCATTTAATCCAATAATTCACTGCAATTAACTAATGTACATGTACAGTTGCACCAAATGAGTTCCCATATTATCATTCACATCCCTCTCATGCACTCAGTGTCCAAATTTGCTGTGAGTGAGTAATGTAAGTAATAGTGAACGAGAGCATAGAGGTGATTTCAGACACAGCTCTTGTTTTTACACTGGTTCACACATGTATCATGATAGCTCTCACCTGTGTCTTTCAGCAAACAGTGCGGAGAGCAATTCTGCACAGCTTTGTGCCATATTTGGAGCTCTTTTCTCTTTTTTCCTGTTTTTTTTTTGAACAATTTTTGTGGTCGATCAAGTAAAGGAGATTTTTTTGATTGTTTGTTTGAGGTGTACGGTGCCGCTTACCAACCCACAGTTAAATCAGTGTCCCCTGGTCACATCACGCACTCACACACACTCTCTCAGTAGGTCATTATAGTCTATGACTCCTTGCACACTCACACTGATTTGTGTGTACACAAAGTTAATGGGTCAGATTAGAGAGAGCTGTACAGTAATAGCTGCCGCCTCAGCTGTAACACTGTGGTTAACCCAGCGAAGCTCATTAGCTCTGTCCCTGAAAGGCAGACCATTTGCATTTCAGTCTCAATGTGGGAACAATTTAGCCGTCTAATTGGACAGATCAACGAGGGTGCCGTCACCAGCTCTATAACTTCTCTCGCCCGGTATTCTGCCTTTCATTATCTCTGCTCTTCGGACTGGATGATTTTAGCTGCAGCTTTTAAATATGTTAACTTCAGCAGTATGAATATCTAAACATTTTCTTGATTACCCTACAATGGACAAAAAGATATGCGCATGCCAACTGCTATCAGGAGAGCAACATTTCAGAAAGATAAGTCCTTGTATCTGGTTACCTTTCTAAATCATAATGTAAATTATTTCTGTTTGTATTTATGTAGACAGACTGGAGATGTTTTCTCAGCAGGATGGTTTGGCAACGCCGAGAATCCCCAGTGAGGGAGAAAGAAAAATGACGGGCAGTGGAGAGAGGAATGAAGCCTCATTTGGCTAGAGACCCACAACCACCCACCCACATACAGGAGAACAAGGACCCAGTTGGCTGAAGTTTCTGATAAACCACTGCAGTGTGGGAAAGCTCATCACTCATATTCAAATGGTTATCAGAGAAAAAGTAAATGGCACGTGCATTGCTTTGTAAAAACTTCCAGTAGATAAAGGGAAACCTGTGTTCACTACATGCATACATTTTCAGCAGGGATGCATTAAATAGAAATCAAGAGAGAAAGTTAAACACATTTCTAATGTTACAAAAATATACTTTAAATAATGTTGTTCTTTCTATTTATCAAATAATCTTGAAAAATATTAATATATCAGTTTCCAAAAAAGCAAGCAACACTGTTCACTGTTTTCAACAAAATTGTTGTCATCAGAGGTCCTCAGAGGGGTTGGCATCGTCTCTTCTCGGGTGTTTGATCATTTTAGAAACATATACTAGAAATATACTATAATGCTATTTCATATATAATAAATATTACAACTATTAAAATATATGAATTACTCAATTATACTAAAAGAGAAATAGAAAACAGCTGAATGATCATTTGTAATATTTAGCATTGCTACTGTTTTTATTAGTCTTTCGCAGGTCAATGAATCATTCAGTCAGCTCCATTCAAATACTGATTCAGTCAGGAATGTGTGAAATGTACAACAGTGCGGCAGCTTTGGCTTCAATTAAAACAATTTTCTTAGGTATAGGCAAAAATATACAAAGCAACTGGCATTGTGTCTAAAACATTTCCTTAATGTTAACTTCTTGTTTGTTAAACCTGTATAAAATCTCTCTCTCTTTCTACTAACAGCTTGTCTGCATGGACTCATTTATGAATGTGAGGAATTTTATAGACAGAGACTTTGTCATAGCATTAGTTTCAACTCTGTTTTATTGACTACTGGATGGGAGCAAATAGAAAGACAGTTACTGTTCCTAAACTGTCTTGGAGGAGCATAGATTTCTTTCATAGCTCCAAGGGAGCATTTGGCTGAACACTGGATGTTTAGGCCTGAAGTACTGTGAAACAACAATTTTGATCAAAAAGCTCTGATTTGAACTTAAACTGATTGGCTTTCACAGAAACCAGAGAACTCCAGCTGA
>JAUMHR010000063.1:14081282-14118313 GCA_032361145.1 Enteromius fasciolatus | reverse complement strand
GCTATTTTTTCTGGAAATGTAGATGACCATTTCAGAATGGGTACGATGAAGTTTTTTGTTTAATTATAATATGCACAGCTCTCTGCATTCTGGCTTAGAGTTCATTAAGACAGTAATAATGGATTGTTCAAGTTCTTCTAGTGACAGAGAAATATAAACTAATCCCTTTGGTTCACCTTATTTCTATTTTCTTTCTCGATGGGACAGGGTTGTCCATCATGAAACGCAGCATACGTCTCTATTCTCCATTTTACTCTTCTGACATCATCATTGCATCTCCACTGGGACTGCGCACAGTTCTGGGTGCCGACGGTGAGAAAAATAGAGACTTTGACTTCCTCTCTTCCATCGAACTTCTGATTGTGGACCAGGCAGATGTGTTCCTCATGCAGAACTGGGAACACTTGCTGGTGGGTTTCAGTTGTTTACAACGCTTCAGTCTCCATGCAAATTTTAGACTTTGACTTCTCTGTGTGATCATTTATAATGCAGGTTATAGGTTGCACTTTTCTGTGCATAAATATGTATAAATGGCTGTTCCTTTGTTTGTGTTACAGCATGTGTTGAAGCATTTGAATCTGCAGCCGCTGGACTCCCACGGTGTTAATTTCTCTCGAGTGCGCATGTGGAACCTGAACAACTGGGCAGCGCATTACAGACAGACGCTGGTGTTCAGTGCCATACAAGAGCCTCAGATCACCAACATTCTTACCAAGCACTGCCACAACTACAGGGGCCAGGTACACCGTCAGACACCCTGAAAGTGTTTGTATTTTGGTGGGGGCTAATTTGATTGGATCTGTTTTTAGGGCAGTGGTTTATGGTCAAATTTGAACGCACACCAAACCTTTGAAGGTAGTTAAATATATGGATACTATTGTTGTTCTTTCTCTCAGGTGTGCAGTAAAACCATTCCAAAGGTGGGCTCAATATGTCAGGTACTCGTGCAGCTGCCACATGTATTTCAGATGTTTCAGTCTGACAGCTTCATGGACCAGGATGCCAGGTACAGATGCCTGTTTTGTTTTTTCATTCTGAACACTTGATGGCAGCGGTGTTAAGTCTCCTCATATGAACCTATTGTTATAACTATGAAATCATTTAAGTAACTTATACATATTAGAGTAATGTTTAACTGAAACTTTATCGGAAAGTGCTCAAGCAATTGTGACATGCTACCATTCTTTGTGGATTCAAAGCTATTTATATACAAGTTCATATTGAATTCCTTGACAACGGCATTTGCAAAATGTGATTTTTTTGAAAGAATCCTATTCAAATGGCTGCACACGGTCAACATACAATGTTTATAATGCATATAAAGAGCAAACATTTTAACTACATTATCCTTTAGGTTCCAATTCTTTGTGAATAAGATCCTGCCCCAGTACAGAGACTCTGTCATGTCCCACACGTTCATCTATGTGCCATCATATTTTGATTTTGTTCGTCTGCGAAACTACCTGAAGAAGGAAGACATCAGTTATTGTAGTGTGAGCGAGTACTCTCAGAGATCAGAGGTCTGTCGAGCACGACATTTCTTCCGGAAAGGAGAAAAACAGTTTATGCTGTTCTCTGAGAGATTCCACTTCTACAAGAGGTGTGTGTTTTCTACATGTATTATTATTTGCCTGCTTTAAATAATTTGGGTTCAATTTTTTTTAATGAACTAATATTTTTGTTCAGCAAGGATGCATTAAAGGTATAGTTTACCTAAAAAAGAACATTTTTCTGTTTGGTTCTTCAAAATATATTTTTTGAGTGAACTATTCCTTTAAACTGATCAGAAGTAACAGCAAAAAAAGGTTATAAAAAACACAATTAATGGCTGCTAAAAATTCTGATTTGTTATTATAAATTGTAAAAATATCTGATCAAATAGGTACAGCCTTGATGAGAAAAAGACTTGTTCAAAAGCATTTAAAAAGTCTTACTGATCCCAAGGTTAAAAAAAATAATGCAATGTTTAAATTATATTTATGTATATTTAGAAAAAGGTTTAATTTGAAGTTAAAATTTGTTAATGTTATTAAATCTCTTTTCTCATAGATACACTATCAAGGGAATCCATAACTTGATCTTTTATGGGTTGCCCACATACCCTCACTTCTACAGTGAAGTGTGTAATATGCTTCAGGCTGGTGTCAGAGAGGGTGGTGGTTCTGTCAGCTTCACCTGCACGGCCCTGTACTCCCGATATGACATGCACCGTCTGGCTGCCATCACCGGGGCCGACCGCACTGCTCAGATGCTGCAGTCCAAGAAAACGGTGCACCTTTTCATCACAGGGGAGGAGAAAAACACATGAAGGGGTAATCTGACATTTTCAACCTGTCAGAATTAAAATCCAGTCATTTGTCTGAGAGTACAAAGTTGATGCCTTGTTTTTATGTCTTTTTGTCTTCTTTTTTATATAAAGTCTTCTTTCGCTGTAGTCACAGCCCAGATCTTTGGCTCCAATGTCTTTTTACTTTTACTTTGAAAAGGGTTCAACAATAAGAGATATTCTGACCAGTTGAAGTGTCACCTGTCCTGTCAGAAAAGTGTTACATACATCCTCCTTTAAAGTTGAGGCTAAATAATGGGAAAAGTCATCATTGAAATAATTACAATTGTTATACCAAATATTGCACAGAGTTGCAGTTAAGCTCGTTTTGAAAGTGAAATGACATGAGCAAGAATTCACCTCTAATGATCATCCTGGAAACGACTGTAATTCATCTAATTACCTCTCAATGTGACGGTTCTGAATTGGAACGTTTGACAATTTGATTTTTAAGTCACATTGTTTCTCAAACTCCCCAGGGATCAGATGTGCTCTTTTATTATTTTTGTTTTTTTTATTTAACTTTTTTCTTTGCTTAGTTTTTTTGCAGTGTTGGAAAATGGAGCATCTGTTTCACACGCACACACTCTCTCTTTCACAGATGCGCACTCTGTGTCTCTGTAGCTGGCACACGTATACACTCACATGTCATAAATAATGAAAGAAATGAGTGTCAGTTGTTTGGTTAAGGCCAGCATCTGACTGTATCAAACAAAACCATTGATCCATCCAACAAATCTCCTCCCAGTTTTTCCCTGAACACACAATCCTGCTGTGCTGCCTTTTGAATCCTCTTTAAAACGTTGAGATTCATCTGCTGACCTCTGAACGCTCGCACAGTGATGCCGCAAAACATTATTTCTGAGCTTGCATATTAGTATCATCTGTATCATAGTGCTCCAAAAATAAGGAAATGTATCTAAAATTATCTCTCTCATGTGTTGTTGGATGGATTTAAGAACGTACTCTGTGCAGCGGTTTCATTGAGCAGTATGTTATGAAATATTAAAGAGTACAGCTGGTGTTTTTGGTTCTTTAGCTGAGGCAGTGTATTGCTGCAAACGTGCAAGAGACGATAATGTTTGCAAGTGTGGCGTGTGCGTGCTTTTAAGGCTCTTGGCATTTTCTTCTGTATCATTGTGTTTTTGGGGCTTGTTAAAAATGTTTTATCATTTTAAACTATGAAAATATAAACATTCTAAAATATTCATTGCAGGAGATCTTCATCTAGTCACATTAGAAAAGCACTTTTTCTCATTTTATTTTTCTAGTCATGGTGCAGTTTCAATCACATTTTTTTTAATGCTAACTGAATATTTTGCTTCTGTAATTTCAATCCAGCTTATTTGTGTGGGAAGGAATAGATGACCTGTGAAAACAGACAGACCTGATCAGTGAAGGTGACCTTTCAATTACGCACACGTTTGTTCTCTGTGTGAAATACTCAATCGCTCTCTTTCTCCTGTGTCCAGCCTCTCTGGCTTTTTGGAGTGTGGGTAGTCTGTTGCCTTGGAAACCCCTCTGTGCTCCCTTCATGACTCTAGTGTGTGTGTGTTGGGAGAGAGTGAGAGCTCTGAACTGTGTTTTGGAGCTCTGCCCATCAGGTGGTAACAGGTATCAGGAGCACCTTTTCTTTTCACCTGTGCTTGCACTGGGGCCTTTAATCACATGTACAACAGTATTATACAACAGTTTTCGGTGACCAAAGAGCATTTGAAGAACTCTGATGTAACAAAGCAACATCATCAGATTTTCTCTGTGCTTGTATGTCCCAGACCTGTGTTGTCATTAACTAGAAATAAAACTATTATAATATATTTGTTAATTGAAATGTATATATATAAAAAAATAAACTAAGAACTTATTTAATCAACATTAAAACGAAAAAAATAAACAGAAATATTAACTAAAATTAATAAAAAATTAAATAAAGACATGCATTGGTAATTTCCATACATTAGTTGTGGGTATTTCTAAGTGACACTTTCTGCAGGTTTCATTTATATTCCAGTGGGGGGGCTAAAGACTGTCTTGATATGAATCGCTAATTGTTCATTCATTCAATTCCTTCAAAAACACAACTATAGTTGTGTCCAACTATTCCAAATTCAGCCTGAATTATTCTGGAAGAAAACAAGTGATTGTCTTTATTTGAGTCATTGAATCACTCAACTGATTAATTCAAAAGCACATTCTTTCAGGAACTCCATTTTTCTGGAAAATACCAGCCCAGTCTTTTTGCTAAATCATACCTATTTTACGAGTTACTAATTCGTATGCATTTTTACGTGTGACCTACACCTAACCCCGCCCCTAAACATGCCTGTCACTGGGGTTTAGACAAATCAGACAAAATCGTATGAATACGTACAAATTGGTCGTGAGACTGTGTTGAAAATACACAATAAATATTTCTATACCTTAAAAATTTTGGTTGGTGGAGTAAAAATAGACAAAGCAACTGGAATTTCTAAAATATACGTAGCTCCATAATAAAGGAATAATTCATATTCAATTCAATAATTTTACTCACCCCCTAACCTGTATGAATTTCATAGTATTTTGTTTTCCTACTATGGAAGTCAATGGTGACCCAATTTATCCTGTTCCAAACTTTCTTCAAAATATCTTCCTTCAGCAGAACAAAGAAATTCATATAGGTTTATAACTACTTAAGCGTGACTAAATGATGAAAAATATATATTCCTTTAACTTCTTGTTAAAAAAAAAAAACATTTAAAAAATAATTTTTGTCTGAATATTTGATGGTTTGATCATTTTGTGCTAGCACGTAAGTATTTGGAGCTGTCTTGGTGGTGTTTTAAGATCAGGTGGTGTTTACAGCTCTTGGGTAAATTGATAGCCACCAAAGGTTTTCTCCATTAGAAAGCTTTCCAGAGTGAAGCTGTCTGGCTGGGGAGAAACTGACAGTTCTGTCTTCTGATAGGTTATTGTTTCCCCAGAAGAACTCAAGCAGCTTGTCTCACAGACAGAAACGGACATGGTTAGGAGGCACATGCCTTGCTGGATTACAAGCAGGTTCTGTGCCCAAAAAGGCAAAGATTAGATTCTTACATTCAAAATGTGCCTAAAAGTTTGCGAATATTCATGCAAGTTTATTTTAAGATTAGATGCTTCACCTCATCTCTGTAAAAGAGAACATCAAATGGTTATTGATTTGTCTGAGGACAGATCAATCTTCCTCTTCATCTCTTCCTGAGACTGAAAGGGTTAATGGATGTCTGAGTGTTTCTATGACAACACAGATGAGACTGATGAGCACAACCGTTTGGAAGTGGCTCTCAATTCAGAATCTAGAAATAACCACACGCAAAAAGAGATGGAAGAGGAGGACAATTATTGGTAGAGAAAATTCTGCCCAGACATCCAAACCACCTCAGTCAGATAACCTCTGCACACCAACTCTGATGCAAGTTTCGTACTAAAATGGACAGCGATGATTATCTTCATATGGCATTTACTTAATGCACAAAGAAGACAGATGCATTAAAAGTTATGCAGAATACCAGCCTTGGACAAATACTGCCCTATTTGCTAAATTTACATGTGTTTCTGTTTACAAATAAATGCATATTCTTTATTTTTTTATTGAAAGCAGCTAAGGACCTCTAGACGAGACTCAAACCAGAAAATACAATACATACAGTAAGTAATCAGGCCTTTATATGGGATCTTTATAGTTTAAGTATAAAGATTATAATACGTAAATAAAAAATTGCAACTAAAATGTTCCTAATGCCATTAACTGTAGTAAATGTAAATTTGCATCATTTTGTAAAAATGTTTTACTTAATTGTGTATTTAGATTGATTCAAATGTACTGGATTTTTAAGTTTAAGCATTTTTTTTTCAAAATAATGGCAAGAAAGTGCTTGTTTCCATTGATTTTGTGTGTTGGGATCACTTTTTGTAATTTGCTGGTGGAGCGTGTCCCCGCATTTGCGGTTTCAATTATTAACAATCAAATAGAGAGAGATGTGAAGAGTCAAAACCCATTATTTCAATTTACATCCGGAGAGGGATCAGAATTATTTAGTCATTTTTAGTTGTCATTGTCAGTTCTCTGATGTTATTGCTTTGGGAATTGGGGTAGATGACCTCATACGCATCATTAAACCTCAGTTCCCGGTTCCAGTTAACACTGAAAATGTTTTTGTTTCTATTTTAGGCAGGTATTGAATGTAAAATGAAAAGACTGATGAGGTCTATTGAGCTGATACAAAGAGAATGGGAAATGATAGAATAGGTTGAGAGAGAGAGAGACTGATGGGAGACTGTTATTTCTGGCATGATGGCACGTGCTTGTGTTTTTAACCGGAACAATGGGCGCATGGCAACAGCGGGTAACCATGGTGACTTGTAAGGTATCAGGACAGGCTCATGATAACATTGCCAATACTGTCAGGTTCACATCTGATGAAGTCCTCACTGCGTTTTTCCTTTGACACTCTGAAAAGACAAAGCTGATTTCCCAAACGTGTTTCTCTTGCTCTCCCTTTCATCGTTTCTCTTGTAAGTGCTCTGAATGGCTTCCGGTACTTACAGAAATCTAATGACATCCCAGCTGACAGGAAATGCACAAGCACTTCTCTCAGAATAGTGTAAAAAGCAAAGACACGGATCCCAGTTTACCACAAATAATGCAATTATCAGTGTAGAGCAGTGTCTCATAAATTGGACATGGTTGTAATCATATAATTGTATTAAAATGAAAAAGCAAAATATGAATTTAGCTTGATAATATCTCTGAGTAACAAACAGGCTGTTTTGAGAGCATGGGAAGCTGCGTATTTAATTGCTTTTGAATGCAGATGCTTTCTAAAGGTCACAGTCATTAGGCAGAATACCTGCTGTTTGGTTCTGCATTTTTTAAAAGCCCAGGAGAGCTGGTAGAAATGTAGGATCTGAGTGATCATTGCTAATATTTGTAGATATTTGCAGAATAAATCTTAAAATCCTAACTAAAGGTGATTATATGAAATAATCTAAACCTCGTCTCATGGCATAAACGTACCTTAGTGCACTTTTTAGTGGGACACAAAATACATACCAGTAAGTTCATATCACTGCCGTTTCCAAAAGAAATGGACACTAGAGGCAGTAAAACCCAGACACATTTTATTCCTTTTCACACAAATTTCCAGAATTCAGATTAATAAAGTGTAATTTCCGCACAATTACGGACAACACTATTATCCTTTTTAGTGCACGACTGCCAAATATCAAGTCAAATGTTGCAAAGAGTAACAAAGGCTATAATTTAGTAGTCAGTATTTCTGATGTTTTCCTGTACACTTTAACCAAACAACCACCAAAATGCCAAAACTGTAGAAATTACTTGTCTGTAAAACTGAAACTGTCTGTATTGTTTATGGAATTTTGTCTGCTATGTGAAAGCCAGTGAAGGTGATATGGCAATAAATGTAAATGAGTGGGAAGTGTCCATACTATGGACTCATATTTTAACTTGAAGCAATGGTTTAAAGTAAAAAAATGTCTTGGTGGATTTCGTAATGTTGGCAATTGCAAACAGCTTTTCACTTCACAAAGCATTAGTAGATGGTCTGGAGTCATGTAAATTACGTGTGGATTATTGTAATGTTTTTATCAGCTGTTTGGACTCTCATTCTGACTGCATTCACAGAGCATTGCAGAGGATCCATTGGTGCAAGTAATGTAATGTTAAATTTCTCTGTATCTGTTCTAATGATGAAAAACAAACTTATCTACATCATGGATGGCCCGCGGGTTTTTGGGTGAGCTATTACTTTCAATTTAACAAACCAGCTAACTTCTAATTAAAAAGCAGGACTGTGAAGAAATTTGTGTACTGAGCTGTATCAAACTTAGCTTCAAGGGTGTATGATTTTCTAAATCTCTAGTATAACATTCCACCATGTACTTATTTATATAGCATTGACATACAAATTCAATTGATCGAAGTTATACACTTACGTGGCTTGTTATTTTTCGGGAGAACGCGTTTTTTTTTTTGTTTTTTTTTTCAGCTGCTGTCTTGTAATTCATTCCACCCTTAAGCATTATTATTTAAAAACAGTTAATCAGGATCCTGCTAAGAGGCGGGAACCCAGCGTAGATTCCAGAATGTACCATCTGAGTCGCGTCCCCCTCTCCTCCCCCGCGCACTGGAGCGGTCGAGCCCACCCCGTCTTAAGCGCGCGCCGTGGTTCAGTCCAGACCAGAACATCATGGCGATAGATGGTAAGTAGGCCAATACCTGCTCTCCTGCTCTCGCAAACTCACTTCTCTTTCCAAAGCCCCTCGCTTAGCTGTACGCGAAGTGGTTTAATGTGACAATTTCCCCACAGGCTTTAGGATGCAGTGTTTCTGTGTAAAAGACACGTTGGTGAGAAAGTTTGTGTGTTGTACTGTGGATTGAAGTGATTGTGGTGCTGAAAGAACAGCTCCTGCGCTGCCGACTCCCTCAATCAACTGGCGTCTCCGTCACTGTCGCTGATTATTTGATGCTTTCTTCCACGACAGCGCGAGAGAACCGGTGCTGTCAGCAGGTGCCGGTCGCTTCATTGAGGAAATCCGGTGGTTTCACTTCTCCATTTGGGAGTGTGCCGCCGTCTGTAATGTAACTCGTGGATAGTAAAGAAATCGAGGCTCTTTTACAGCTAGTGTTCAGTCTCTGTGTATTATTTTGAGACACTCATACAGGTTGCGCGAGCTCTATTTTGCTGAGATTTCCTTGTTTAAGGATTAGGTTGCTCTCTAATCTTTGCTCTTAAGCACTCTTAATGTTTGTTCGCATGGATGTTTTGTTCGTTTGCAATTTCTGTTTCTGAGCTGGCTTCACATCGAGAAGATACAGATTTCGGTTGTTTTTTTAATGTATACCGTTTATCTTGTATGTAGGAGGTTTGCATATCAGTTATTGATCAGTATGTTATTTTGTATGTAAAGACTAGTTCTCACTGAGTGACTGGATTGTGATTGTTTAACAGGCTTGCTTTTTTGCTTTTTATTGACCATGACTGCAAGCCGGTACCAACACACCCACTCACACACAGCCTCCACATGAGAAGAGAGTTCTTACTGAATGTGCAGTGTTCATTTGAAATGTGCTGGTTGAGAGAGATTAGTCATATTTTTAAATGCTTTCATTTTGGATTTAAAAGTGTAATTTGAAACTGCATGTACATGTACTTACCTTTGGTAGGAATGCAAAAAAATCAAATATGTTTTAACATTAACTGATTTAATAGTAGAAATATGAAGGAAATATGTCAAATATGTAATTTTTGTATAGGATTTTTTATGAAAAAAAAAAACATTTGCTCACTATCAAATTTATGCTGATGATCTGTCCCACTTAACCCAGAAAATAAATCTGTGCATTTGTATTCTCATTATCACACAAAGTATTTATTATTTTTTTTAATTTACTTTATTTAGTTTTGTTGTTGTACATCTGATAGTATATACAGCTTTTATCAGTGCTCCTTTTGATCATCTATTTTGGATTGTTCTCCATAAAATAAAAAAGAATTGATGGCAACTTCTGAAATTCGCCAGGCACATCCGCTGAGATATTTATTATTTCTTTATTATTGTAAGAGGTCATCTCTTGACCTTAATGCCTGTAATAAATAATAATTCCCCAAGCTAACTACACTGCAGAAGCCAGTGTTCATTCCTTTTGTCAGAAACCTGTAAGATTCTGTGTAAAACTTTAATAGAAATGTAAACCTTTAACTTCTGCATTTCTATTAAATAAAGTTTAATAGATGTTTCATGTAGAGGTCCCAAAAAACCTGTAATGCTAGATTGGCGCTGGTTATTTTGCATTGCACTGCAGGTCAGTTAACCGTATTGACACAGTGAGATCCAAACAGACCGATTCTGCCTCGGGACAATCAGATCCTTTATCTCCTATCCTTTCCCCTCTCAGCTGTTGGCACAGTGAGTCCACATCAAATATTTACAGCACTTCTCTGCTGTTCTGCAGAGAATAAAACCCAAAATCATGTTGGCATAACAAAAGAGCTGCACATCAAGCATGACGTGGATTGCTGATAAGAATAGGATGAAAAAAAGGCTGTTGAGTGCTTGTTTAACTGTTATCACTTCAGTGAAGTGTGCTGCCACTGAAAGAGCTTCTGCTTTTGTTCTTTCTGTTTGATACTCATGAACTTCTTGAATGAAAAACTCAACATTTTTTTACCCGTATATGGCAAACATCTGGTGTTCAGGTGTGTGTGTGCAAGTTGTTTGCTTTTAGTTTTGTAGATAAATGCTGTAAGGAAGAGAACTTGATGGCAAGCGTGATGGATTTTGAAAACATGGTGCATTAATTTCACACGTCACTTACAGCCTTTTGTTTCACATGAAGGACAAATTTGGACTGATTACACAGAAGTAATTCAGCCATAGCTAAAAGAAGGCACTTTCATCAGCACTGACAGGTGAATTTCAAACTCTGATGGATGTCTGTAAAGGACGATCTTTAAAACCCTCAAAAGACAGTTGCATGCAATGATTAAAGTTCAAAGATGCTTTTATTTAATGTATAGATGGGTAAAACTGTTCAACAGTGAATAGTCTCAGTCAGTTGACTCACCATTAGTCCTTTTACCTGTAAATGAGAAAATTAGCGTGTCAAAATTTGACAGAGCTGTTTACCAGTGATGTTCTTTCAGAGCTCTGGAGGCAACATACCCTCAGCTCCTTAAGCTCCATTGCTAATCACATTAAATAGCTGCCATTTCCTGTTAACGCCAAAGTGACTGCATCAACACAACACCTACATATATTAATAATTATATGTTTTTAGATCTGCTGTCTGTGTAGTCCTCTAGTTTTGCTGTTTCACCTGTTTTTAAATGTTCTTGTCAAAATATACATAGAAATGATGCACTGGTTGGTCAAATTCTGGTTTGAGATTTAGAGACTTTCATAGAATCGGTAAAGATTTAGTGTGAAATATTCTGCTGTTTTCTGTTTCGCTCCTTTGACATTTTGATAATAACAGCCTTTGTATTTCACGTTTAAAAATAGACATGAGTTCTGAGTTAAGGTGGATAGATGATGACACAATTTTCATCTTACAGTGAAATTATCTTCTGTGGAAGATGTGAATCAATTGGATAGGTTAGATGTAGACATGAATAGTCTCTTCTCTTTTTCTTACTTTTATAATAATTTAATTTAATTTAATATTTTAAAATGTCGTTTATTCTTCTTATTTTTTTATGTGATTTTATTTTATCATATTTTTTTCTGTTTTGTCCAAAGTAAACTTTAACTTGTTTGCTAATAATTAATTAATTAAATTAATATTTTAAAGGGACACATTTGAATGGAAATGATGCAGAATAAATCTGCAATTCCAAACATGCTGTATATCTCTTTCTCTTTCTATCTGTATTTATTTCCTGCTGCCCGTGGGATGTTGATTTCACGTCTTGGCCAACTGCTTTATCACACATTGGACTTCTGAAATATCAGTGCCCATTATGATTATCAGTTTTTTATTTTGCATCAAATGTTAACTTTTTGCCACACTGTTTAATAAAAAAAAAAAAAAAACTGCTAAGACTTGCCTGTATTTTGCCTTTAGACCAACATTTACATACAAACCCACACACTTGTCTTAGTCAGTCTTTAGGGGCATCTTGCGCATGAAGTCAACTGTATCAGCTGTGGCACAGTTCTCAAGAGTCTGACTTCTGCAGAGTTTGTTTTCATGACTCAGAGCAGACAGATCACGAACCTGATCCAGTGAAAAGTCTGAATGCAGAGCGTGAAGTAGATGAAGTCCCAGCAGACTCCAGTCACCAAAACACATCCACAGAGCCCCATTCTCTGTCCCAATGGCAACAGAGAACTCCTGAGAGTGGAGGTGCAGGGCCGTAATTGCTGTGTATTGTTGGTCTACTTACGATGAAGAAAGCAAACAAGACATTTAAATTAGCTTTTTTTTCTCTTCTTCTGGTTGTTTCTAGATTAGCTGAATTAACGCCATTCAAGATTAAACTGCATCTAATCAATAAATGATCCATGAAAACAAATGGAATTTAATCAGTGTTATTGTATTAGCTGTTCTGACGTCTGATATAAAACTCTCCACAGGACTGTAAGCAGCCTGGAGGAGTTTGTGGAGAGGAGGTGTATGTCAGCAATCAGAATCTTCTGTCTAATTGGTTTGGGATTTCAGATCTGGTGCAGATTTTAAGACTTGTTTGCAAATGCCCATTAGCTTTTATGTGTCTTGACTTAAATTGCCTCTCTCTCTCTCCCTAGAGAATGAGAAGGAGAGAGAGTGTGCGAGTAAGAAAGAAAGGAAGAGAAATGTAGACTGTAGTGAATAGGATCTCCCTTAGAGGGCCAAACTGTTAATTGCGGCGTTGTGTGTCAGACTGGTAATGTGTGTGTGCAGGAGAGAGGGGAAGAGTGAGATTCTCTAGGGCAAAGTTGTCTCTTCTCTGTCTGGCTATCAGTCTGGGTCACAGTTAGTCAAGACGGCTATACATGTAACTGATACTGGAATTCTAAACCCAACTCTACAGAACTTAAAGAGAAAGTTTATGCAAAGAAACATGCTTCTGATATTCAGACCAACATTGCTTTATTCAGTGTTTCAATAAATTATTTCATATTAAAATTATTATAATAAATTATTATTGAGTACATTTTAGCTTTAAAATGTTTTTTTGTACTATTTAAACTTTTTTTTTCTATACAAACTATTGACATTTTTATTTTCATTCGAACCATGAAAATATTTCCAAACAATTATTGCATGTCTCACAGTAGATTTGAATGAATAGTTGAGTGATTCACTGACTCATTCACAGAGATGCTTGCTTTGTTTGAATTAGTGATTTAATAATAACACACTTATAAAGTCGGTTACGGTATATTTTTCTTTCCCAAATAAATCAGTGTTTTCAAACCAATTGATTAAGTTACTGATAAAGCTGAGTTTCTCAAGTTGACTTTCTGATATTACAGTGGAAAATCCCAGTTCTGTTATTTTTTCAGATACAAATCGTTGCAAAGCAGCTTTACAGAAAATTAAGTTTTTAAAAAATGTTTGTAAAAGCATAATATATTTAACTTATGGTGAAAATTTGGTAATTCCAACCTGATCTCAAGGGAATTCGTACATATTTTACGAGGTGGCTAATTCGTACAAATTTGTGCGACCTCACTTGTACAAATTCATACGATTTCTTCTAAAACGTATGTATTTTATGAGTTGCCAATTCGTATGAATTTGTACGAATGACCTAAAGCTAACCCCACCCCTAAACCTACCCGCCACGGGATTTAGACAAATCGTACAAAATTCACCTCACTCGTATGAATTAATACGAATTAGCACAAATTTTGCACCTCGTACGAATACTTACGAATCGGTCATGAGACTGTGTTGGTAATTCTGTATGTTGTCTGAGGTTTGGCGTCCTCTGAGATCCTCTAAAGGGTTGACATCATCTCTTCTCAGGTGTTCGGTCATCTCAGATCATTTAAGGATTGGACCCAGCCTGAAGCTTTTACAATTCCTAGTTACCACAGGATGGTAATCCCATGGCAGAAACACAGAAACAGACATAATTAGCATAGCTGCTGTTCCATTCCAGCAAGTATAACTATTATGTGAATGTTTGTTTATTTAGTCTAGATTTAAAAAGAGAGAGCGCGTCTGAACCCCAAACATTATCAGGAAGGCTATTCCAGAATTTGGAGGCAAAATATGAAAAAGCTTTACCTTCTTTAGTGGATTTTACTTTCCTAGGTACTACCAAAAGTCCAGAGTTTTGTGACCTTAATGACCGTGTTGGATTGTTGCATGGTAAAAGACTAGTTAGGTATGCAGGAGCTAAACCGTTAAGGGCCTTTTAGGTGAGTAATAATATTTTGTAACATTACAATATTTTGTAATTTTAAAATTTTATCTGGTCTTGAGATATCTAATTGAGTATCATCCGCATAGAGGACCTATGACAGATCCTTTTGGTACTACATACTTTACTGGTGATATTTAAACGGGGAGTCATCTTAATTAAGCAAAATGGTAGCGATCAGATAGGTAGGATCTACCATCGTAAAGCCTGTCCTTGAATACCTATGTGGTTTTGAAATCGATCTATGAGTATGTCATAATCTGCAGTATAGTGTCAGATGCAGCCTTTATCTGACGCAAGAGTTTTTTGTTGTTGTTGTTTGTTTTTTGCAAGAAGAAGCAGAATTGAGCAGACACAACTTTTTCTAGAATTTCAGAAATAAATGGTAGATTTAAAATGGGTCTGTAATTTGCTAGTTCATGCTAATGTTGAGAAGTGGTTCTTCTGCTACAGGTAACAGATCTTTCAGTAATTTAGTGGGTACATGATCTAAAAAGCATGTTGTTGGTTTAGATGTAGATTCTTTAGCTTATTTTATTTTTTATTTAGCTCTTCCTGTCCTATAATTGTAAAGCACTGCAGACACTGTATAATCAAAATTTGTTATTGTATTTCTGATACATATGTTACCTATGTAATCGGTGAAGAAATTCATAAAGTCATTGCTATTAAACTGTGAGGGAATAGTTAGATCGGGTGGCGTCTGGTTATTTGTTAATCTAGCCACTGTGCTAAATAAAAACCTTGAATTGTTTTGTTTATTAGCACTCCTGTACCAACATTGTAGATCAAGACGCTTAAAGTAAAAATCACTTTTGGATAAAAGCATCAGCCAAATTAGCGAATTTCTCAGCTGATGGCAGTGAGTCATTTTTCTCTTTACAATCACATTTGGCTTCAGATAAAAAAATTACAATTCTAACCGTGTTTGACAAAAGCAAAGATGACCCATATTAGCTTAGGGCGTTTCTTAATTTGAAAGCTGTGATCACTTTGGAGTGTGTGGTTTGGAAGGGTGCTAACTGTCCCAATGAATCAGGCTCTAATGTTTCTTTAATGGGGCAGAAGTTTAAACTGTTGGCTGATGGAGTTGGTTCATATTAAATTACACTGCCAAACCCTCAGCCCTTGTCGTTTCAATGTTCGTGCGTTTAGTTTTGAAGAGGATTAATGGCATGCAATTGCCCTAAAATTAATCTTTAACTTCATTTAAAACAATTTCTATGAATGATTTTCTGTCTTGAAACTGTGTGTCATAGATGATTAAAACCATTGATAAGTTCAGCATACAGTACATGCAACACACTGTAAACCCTTAAAATACTGTAATATGTTGATTGAAATATAATTGCTACAGTTCACAGCATCATGTTCCTAAAACATTTTACATTTACTAACACACACACACACACAAACACAAACATCCTTACATGTAATAATCACCCTCATTTGTTAGTTTGGTATTAATGCCAGAAGCCAACCAATTCTTAAATTTAGTATATTAACAGGTTTTGCTTCATGGGTGTATTTTTGATGCAAAGCATAAATGTTGTTGCTACGTTTGAAAAAACACCCATATATTGTGCACACTCAACCTTAACCCATAACCGAGCATAATACATACAAACGAGCCTCAGCCTGACCAAAGAAATAATCCACAACCACATTAAAAGGCTCTAAGAAAAAACAAAAAATAATTTGAAATGAGCTTCAGTAGTCAGTCAGCAAACCCACCATGGGATATTGGAAAATCACAGGTTTTTTTCTGTTCCTCAGTGGCATTTTCCTTACATCCCCTCTGGTGAGCTGCTTCTGTGTGCTGTTATTTTTGAAACCAAAGCAGATTTGTGTGTAAATCTGTCAGTCTGTGAGGATAAGATGATGTTTCTTTATAGAGAGTGAGCGATGGTGAAAATAGCACACACCAAATCTGGAGCTGTTAAGCCCAGGCAGGAAGGATCCTAGCTATAGATAGATATGGATGAAGTTGTAGACAAAGAATAGATTTGAATCTCTACCTTAGTCGTGACATTTTTGCAAACCTTTTTGCATGAAAAGAACTTTTTGTTGCATTTCATAGTATCTCAAGTTTCATTACTACATGATTTTTCTTAGAACCAGCAGTGCGCATCTTAGTTTAATGCAGATACTTTTGTTTATGTGAATTTACTGCTTTATCGTAGTCCTTTAATGGATACATCGTGCTTTGCAAAGTTTGACATGACTTTTCTTCACAAAGTGTGATCTTCAGATCCAAGGGCGCTTCTTTACCCCACTCTCTCTTTTTAATTTTTCCCCACATTCTAGGGTTTGAAAGCTAAATGGAGGCAAATACCTGTATAAAACTGGGACGGGCTTCTAAAAATACAAAACATCCCTGTCTGAGATGGATGAAACCGAGAGAGAGAGGACAAAAGTACTTAGGGTTTGGCCCTGCAACCTCTCCTTGGCTTAGTTTACTTACTTTATTTACAGACTTGGCATCAGTCAAACAGTTTCCCTCAGGACTGAATCAGAACTGACCTCCAGAGAAGAATCCTTGGAGAAGAACCACAGGCATCTGAGATTCTGACTAACTGGCCCACTTTGCAGTTAATTCAGACCCAATTAGATGGGGAAAACTCTTTATAAAAAAAAATAAAAATTAAATCTTAAATCTATATAATTTAAACCTTGTGGTCAGAATAGCCATTAAACTGTAATAAATCAGTGTTCCGATACCTCATGTGCAATGTGCATTCGATGGTCCCTAAACAATGTGCTCAATCTCAACTGCAGATGCAGGGATTGAAATAGGAACCCTTGCTAGGATATCTCAAATTATGTGAGTTCAACTTCAGTTCAACAAGATGGAAGTTATTGCATATTTAGCCGAACTGTTAAATCTTAATGTGATTTTAATCTTCTTTATACACTCTGGGCCTGAAAGCACACTGGCTGTGTGACAAAAGACCATGTCAGAAACCTCTCTCTCTGCAGGCTAGCTTTGTGTGAAAGCTATATTTTGTCAGAATTAATTTCATAATTCTTATGTACACCTTTTTAGTTATTTTATTTGTAGTATTATCGTTTTATTTGAGTGTTCAGCTGTTGGTCATTTCACAGCTGTGTGATAAATGATTACAGCGTTTTTGGGGGTTATGATGGACCAAAATCGCCTCGTGGGAATGTTTAAATTTAAACTTGGCAGTGTTTACTTTTTTGAAACGTACTTTAAATGATGCAGATCATCTCTGATCTGTCTTTTATGTAACAGTATGTGAGCTTCCAGTGAGCAGTAATCGAGATGCTACCTAATTACAGTACTGTTATAATAGCAGTGATCAAGCTTCATTACCATGGAAAGATCCACATTGTGAAATTTAGTCTTAGATGTAATTCTACCATGATTAGACTCCATATCACAGATGTCTGCGGTTTAGATCGGGTTACAGGTTGACAGCGCACATTAAGAATGCATAAAGTGGCATCTCTGGCTGCTTCCATCTCTTTCCTCCAGAACGACCTTTACTCACCTTCTTACAAACAACCTCTGCAGGTCAGCCTGACATTACAACCCCCCACAGGCTAAAGGCCAAAGTATTTGATTCACACCAACTCTCAGCCAGAGTCTCCTCTTTTCTGTGCTGATTAGATTTAATGCACTTGCAGTTTCTGTAAAGCTATTTTGAAACTGAATTGTGAAAATGCAATACATGAGTTGAATGGAATAAAAAAAATGAATGTGGTTTAAAAGACAAGTAGACAAAAGCAAAATAACCTTTTTGCAGTTGAACACTGAGCTGAATAAAGCTCTTGCAGTGCAGAGATGCTCATTCATGGCTTCAAGGGTTCTCAGAATGAAGTGCCTTACAATTTGTTCATTTGTTAGTTTGGGAAGCTCTTATTGTTTAAATATAAACACTTATGCTCACTGAGGCTGCATATATTTAATACAAAATACAGAAAGTCATAATATTATATTATATAATATTATAATAAAATATTGTTAGAACTGAAATTAAAAATGTTTCTATTTTAACTTTATTTAAAAATGTAATGTATTGTGTTGGCAAAGCTGCAATAATCTTGCTGTATCATATTGGTAATCATCATTTGTGTTTGAACATTGTTAATACTAATTTTCAACACACAGAGACAGTCCATATGTTTTATGTCACAGCTCCCTGGTTAGATCGGGTGTGGGTATGGTTTCACAGGTTCCCAGGTTTGAATCCAAGCACTGCCGAAAGAAATCTTCTGCAGAGCATCATGGGTTAGTCTGACGCTGTACATAATGGAAACTCTTTTTTGCTGCTTTCTAATGCATGAGTGTGGGTTTCAGCTTTAAAGACATTTCTAACCTGAACTGTCCCAGCAAACACCCGAGCACAGCTGCAAAGTGTAAAGTGAGCCGTTCTGCTGAGGTGATGTCTGAGTTTTAACTGCACAGAGTTCAGATTAACACTACAGTGATCCCTGTTTGAATTCATTACCTTTTGAGAGGTTATTTAGCAGGGCATATTAAAGATTTACAGCAGGTGATGCTAGGGCACAGTAGCAAGGTTGTCTGAGAAGATTGATCCCAAAAAACATCATTTAAATATTGCAAGTTCTCCTGGGTGGATTACTAAATTGTTGTCTGCTACCTTTTGATCAGTTAATTACGGATTAAAACTGTAGTTAGTAACACAATTTGGATTATTGATTTTAGGTAGTGCATTCCAATAATTTTGATATTACTTTACCTAAATTGTTTTTAAGCTTACCATTACCACATTGTTATTTTAAAAAGAAAATATGTTCCTTTTTTATATATTAACATCATAAAATGCATTAAACATTACAGTAAACCATGGTTTCCCGAACAATGCTTAATGTATTCATTATTAATTAAATCCTAAAAATGCCAGATAAAAATAATTTTAACACTTTAACACTAAAAGTAGAAATATGTTATACCTGCATGTAGCGATGCACAATGAATTAATTTTTTTTAATCACAGTTACAATTACAGATGCCATAATTATGTAATCGTTCAAAGTCCACTTATGTTATTCTGCATGATTAAGATGTTTCATGTTTCAAGTTATTTTAAGAGTTTTCAATGTTTTTATTTTAATTTTAGTATAACATTATAATGCCATTTATAATTTAGCTTTTTTTATTTAAAGAATAAACTAATCCAACATATAATTTACATTTGAGTCTTAATACTATAGAAAAGCAATAAAGCAAATGCATGTGCTTCAAACTATGGTATAAACATCAGTCAGTGCAAATTGTGATAATCATAATAAATAATCACAATTACAATATTAAGGAAATAGTTAACAATTATGATTTTTGTCATCATCATGCAGCCCTGCTTGCATGTCCATGTGATCATTAACCGATATCAGAGAACTGAATCATGTGGATGTTAAGGAGTTAGATTAACAAAATATTTGGGAATCACTGCACTGAATAATTAATAGCCATTTTGTGAAGAACATGAATAATAAAATATAATGTCATCCATAAAAAGGTAACTGGTATAACAAGGTAATCTGATTCTGAGCATTTTAAAATAATATACTCTTTAATAGTAATATACTCTAAGTCCAAGCACTTGCTGTATCTCCAGGCTTCCTGTAATCAGTTACTATCCAATGCTGTTTGTAACTTTTATATTTTTATTGTTTAGGTTTTATTATTTTAAATTGCTTAGTTGCTTGAATTTAGTTTTACATAAAAGCACTGATTCAAGGTATCAGATACCAACACAAGCTTTTTCTCTTGTCAAATCTCACAATGTTTCTTTGAAATCCATTTCATGGTTTTATAGAGTCCAGTGTTTTGTCAATGTGAAAAAGTCTTGATGTGTCATGTGCATCAGTTATACATGTCTCTATGTATGTGCATGTCTCTGTTTCTATGTTTGTGTCTCTGTTGTTGCATGTGTGTATTGTTTGTCATTAAATGTTGCTTTGTTTCTGCAGGTGGAGAGCGGAATTGTGGAGTACATGAGCTTATCTGCATCAGAAAAGGTAAGCGGACAGTTTAAACATAAGACGGCTTCCTGTCCTGTCCTGTGCTGCTGCTTTTTGTTTTTGCTTTCCATATGGACAGAGATTGACATTTTGATCTTTGATGTCCATGTTTGTCTGTTGTCTTCTAAATGTATTTGTAACTGTTGATGTGACCTCCTATGCACATTTCATGTTGTATCTGTTATGTTGAGCTTTCATACATCAGTGTTTACCATCAGCCTTTTTGTTGTATAAGTGTGAATGTTGTCAAACATACATTTTTCTCTATACTCTCTGAAATATTGTTGTATTATTTTATTCTTAATTTGTCCTTGTGAAATTGAATTAATGTGTTTAAAGTGTGTATAGAAATCAAGATGATGTGTACGAGAAATATTTTTGTGCAGGAGAGAAACTAGATGTACTGAAGGGTTTCAGTGGATGAGACATTAAACATGTTTTTAAATAGCTCTTCAGGGGTTTGTCCAGCTGTCTTGTTTGTTATCGGCTGGCTGGCTTGTTTAGTAAGAGCTCCGTCTCTGCAGATTTAACATCATTAGTGAGAATCTGCGGTCCCACTGTGATAGTCTCATGGTCCAGGTGGACCGGATGATCACTGGGTGTCTGCAGAGCTGAACCTATCAGTACTGATGACCCTGTTTAGACATGACTCTTCACACCAGTGTCCAGCAGTTTTTTTTGGTCCCAGCCTAAATGTCACACGATGTTATGTCTGTGTTGACTGTGAATATTTAGACTTTTTCTAATTAAAATAATGATTTCATAGTTTCACAGTTAAGATGTCCCAGAAACCTTTCAGAAGACTTATTAACTTTCAGAAGTTATTCACCTGTATGTGTTTGTGTTAGTTTGTAGACTTCTCAGGAAACATCTGTCCACTGTCAGTCAAAGTCATAGGTGTTTGTTGGCAGGATGTTCCTGCTGTGGCTAATGCTAGTTTCCTGACAGCTTGTAGCTGAGATGAGTGTTATAGACTAACTCACTACAGTTGGGATGCTACAGTCTTATGTACTGCACATGTATTTGTGGTGAGGCAGTAGTTTAGTTGTTTTGGAGTATATTTTTCAGTTCACTTTTCCAACCAGTAGCAGTATATCCAACACGACCAATTCGTACGTATGTTATAAAATGACTAATTCGTACGACCTCACTCATATGATTTGACTAAAACCCCAGTGACGGGTTGTCTGATTCATTTTGGTGAATAAGTTCTTTTAAATGTTATTTAGGACTTTTTGTTTTGCCGTGATATGCTGTATAAGTTTTATTACACACATTTTACAAAATTGGACATTACTGTGTAATACACATAATAATATTTTGCCGTTTTTAGGGCTGTCCTCAGTTTTTCTGGTTTAATAATTGTTCATTTAAAGCATTAGACAACTAATCACAAGTTTATTAATAACAATTTCAATCATTATAATGAGCCTTTAATTTCTTACATTGCCTAGTAAAATACATGCATGAAGCTTGCTTCAGTGCACCAGCAGAAGTAATGATTATTGATGTGTCAAGGAAAAACGGTTAGGAGACATTTTAATATTGTGATAAACATGTGCTTTCTTTGTTTTCAGCTTCAGAGATGAAGTCGGCGACACTGATTGTCATCTCTGTAGTAGTGATGAGCCTGTATGCGTTTCATTTGGATTGCAGAATCTGAGAGTATTTGTTTTTCTTTTGAATTGATTCATTTGAAAGTAGACATTTACTTTCTATAAATATATTAATGCCTGTAAGGTGGCAAACATACACACAGAGTTTCACACTCAAGTTCACAGAGTCCGAGATGGCAGAAAGTGCATCCAGTTTGATTTCATTATTTTACAAAAGCACAATGTTTTGTTGTTATTGTGAATGCACAGTAATAAATGTATAGTCTTTACAGTTTCGAAAGATATATTACTATTACCTGTATGACCAAGAATGACACTATTTTAAGAGCAAGTGAGCACACCGGCTCCTTCATCTGTGCTGTTTTCCTGTGACTAAACAACTAACAAACTTTTGGTCGACCAAGCCTCTTCTGGTCTAATAACGATTAGTCTACTTTTTTTTTTTTTTTTTTAAATATGTTTATTCATTTTCCTAAATTATATTTTATAGCAACTGTAGTTAGCTGCATTTTATTAGTAGCTTAACATGAACTGCACATGGATGGAAAAAGAGAAAAGAAGAAATATGACAGGTTGGCGTTATAAGAATGACAGAAAGCGACATGAGAGAAGAAAAAGAGGAACAGCTCTGCAGAAATTACACACTAGTGCTGTTTTATAATGAAAACACTAAGTTTAAACAGACTAATGTAAACTCCTGCTGGTCCATTGCTTGATGATATTTTAATGTCCTTCAAAAGCAGAGCTGTTTATGAGGCCTATAAAATCTGGTAATGGAGGTGCTGCCTTCTTCCTCTCTAATCAAGTATGTCTAGACTTTATGTGTGTTTGCAGCATCATTTAGCAGACATATATGGTTGGGTTTAAGATTACACTGCAATATATCTGTGAGTGTACAGGGCGGTCTTGTCTATGTTTGTGTGTGTGTGTGTGTGAGAGGGTGTTATGACTGAGGGCGTGTGCGTGGGCCTCTGAGAGCACTTCTGGTCTGTTGTTATGTGGGAGTTTACAACAGTGTGCAATGTTTTTTGTGTCTGTAGTATTTTGTTATTCAGAGTTGGCTAAGCATCCTGACATGCTTTTACCTGTTTCTATAACAACAGAACCAGCCAACAGTATCCAAGAAGGCAATTCCTAGCTATAATAGCAAAATAATAATTTACCATAAAACGATGCTCAAAGATGGTCGTTTGAATTGCTATACACAAACAATTTCTGACGTGTCAAATTAAATAAGCAGTGTAAGAATGCATTGCATTGAACAGATTTGTTTGCGGTAGATTTCTTTATAGTAGATGTGGTCACTCTGAATTTGTTTTTAGGGTGTTTTAAGGGTATGTAGTTTGTGTTTCTCTCCTCCTTGGCCTGCTTTCTTTGGTTTGAATGGCTCAGCAGTGTCTTTACTCCAGATGCACCTGTTCTGTCCAGCTGTACTTTTCTCTGGCCCAAATTCTGTCCTGGCTCAGGTGATTTTCTGTCTGATGACCTGGATTTATATCAGAAATGCAGTTCTGCATTGTGCAACAGGCTCATAGCATGGACTTAAGGGGTTTTCTCTGGTTCACACAAATCAGAACCAATCAGCTTTCTTTCTTTCATCTGATTTTAAGTTTTATGAGGATAAATTAAAAGACTTACAAGCATACAGTATGAAATTGTGTCTAAATTTATGTAGTCACAATGATTTGTACCGGTCTAATAAAACAGCATTGAATCATATTGTTGGTGTTATGTGCAGTTTTTAAAGAGTATTAATTAAAAAAGAAATGTGTTTTAAAAGAAATGTGTTTAAAAGAACTATTTGAGCAAGGATTAATTAAATTCATCAGTGAAATTTGTAATGTTACATTTTACAATAAAGACATTTTTGCTAAATCATATTAGAATGACTTGAGAGAATGCAGACTAAAAATCTAAACCAAACCCAAATGTTTTACATGTTCTTTACACTCATTCACTGTTTATTCAAAATGACATGTACAGTGTGGTCAATAAGTATTTGATCACCCTGTGATTTTGTCAAGTTCAACAGAATCTAAAAAGAAAAATCCGGAAATCACATTGTATTTTTTTATTTATTTTTTATTTATTTATTTTTTTAACAATTTATTTGGGAATTCACAAAGCTGGAAAGGGCTACGGTGCAATTGCCAAGCAGCTTGGTGAAAAAAGAACAACTGTTGGAGCAATTGCCAGAAATTGGAAGAGGCTAATGATGACCGTCAATGTCCCTCGGACTGGAGCCCCACAGAAGATCTCTCCTCGTGGGGTATCAATGATGCTAAGAATGGTGAAGAATCAGCCCAGAACTACATGGGAGGAGCTGGTCAATGCTGTGAAGAGAGCTGGGACCATCGTTTCCAAGGCTACTATCAGTAATACACTTAACACATCATGGTTTCAAATCTTGCATCACATGGAAGGTTCCCCTGCTTATGTCCATGTCCAGGCCTTTCTGAAGTTTGCCAGGGACCATCTGGATGATCCAGAGGAGTAAGTCCTGTGGTCAGATGAGACCAAAGTAGAACTTTTTGGTCTTAACTCCATTCGCGTGTTTGGAGGAAGAAAAATGATGAGTATCGTCCCAATAATACCATACCTACAGTGAAGCATGGGGCTGGAAGCATCAGACTCTGGGGGTGTTTTTCTGCACAGGGGACAAGACGACTGCACCGTATTAAGGAGAGGATGAACAGGCCATGTATTGTGCATATCAAGGTTCTGGGGTGGCCTAGCCAGTCTCCAGACCTAAATCCAATTGAAAATCTTTGGAGGGAGCTGAAACTCAGTGTTGCTCAGCGACAGCCCCGAAACCTGACAGATCTAGAGAAGACCTGTATGGAGGAGTGAGCCAAAATCATTCCTGCAGTGTGTGCAGACCTGGTGAAGAACTACTGGAACTGTAATTGTTAACAAAGGCTACTCTACCAAATATGAAAATTTTTTGACTCAAGTGATCAAATACTTTTTTGACACAGTAATTCCCAAATAAATTGTTAAAAAAACATACAATGTGGTTTCCGGATTTTTCTTTTTAGATTCTGTCTCTCACAGTGGAAATGCACCTATGCTGTAAATTGTAGACCCCTCCATGATTTCTAAGTAAGAGAACCTCAAAATACTTATTGACCTCACTGTACATTGTAATTTGGAAAACAGCAGCCATCATAACCTTAGAAATTCCTCGCTTTTTTATCTGAAGCAGAAAAGAAGTCATTCAGTTTTAGAATTACATTTTATTTTCAGCGGTTCCTTAAAAACTGTCCAGGTTTGAAAAGCCTGCTGTAAGTGTTCCTTCTTTGAGCACTGAGCAGTACTTAACACTGTCTGTTTCTCTTGTCACTTCCCCTCTGGAATAGTGTAGGGACTGACAGGAAGAACTCTGAGTACATTGGGGGTTTTTGTCCTGTTACTGATGTCTGTGACTCAGGCCTCTTTGACTAAATTGACATCTGACAGCAGAACTTTCTGAAGGACTTGCGACTAATGGATTTTTTTTTTTGCATCTGCAAGATAGTTAAATGCACCTTACAGTGATTTAACCATCTTGTAATTCTATTCCAAATAGAACATGAAAGAACAGAAACCACAAATAATTCTAAATGACAGAACAGAAAGAGGGGGAAGATGAGGCAAGTGGGTTATGATGAGGGCAATGTTTTCACTGCATTGATCAGGAAACACACAGGCTGTAAATCAATTAGCATTACTAAGAATAGCAGATGGAGGGAGAGCTGTTTTATAAGTGTTTGCTTGACCAGAATCACCTCAAACACTCAGAGACTGTGTTAATCCTCTCATTGCCTACAGTACATCTAGAAACAGGCATAAAAATAAATGAAGCATAGCTTTTACTGTATATTTTCAGGTATTTATGAGTTTTGTATCTGTTCTTAATCTGAGTCATTTATCAGTGCTACAGTATATGGTAATTTATTCTGTTGTTATTGTTATCTTGCGCTGTTGATGTCTTATAGCAGTTTGTAATGGTTTGGATGCAGTGGGGATGTTAGCCTCTTTGTTGTCAGGAAGCACTGTGGCAAACATCAAGGAAAATTAGATTTCAAATTTCCATCAGCCCATTACACTACCGTCACATGAACACAAATGTGGTGTGCACATGGCTAGGCTAAGCAAACAATAGACACCAGGTTCACTATATGGTACCTAACAGGTATTCTTCTCAAAGTTTGTCATCTTCTCAAGAATTTAGCTAATTACTTTAGTAATATCTGTCTCTTTACAGTGTCCACCATGACAAAAGAGTGTCATCATTTGCATTCAGTCGTTGTCCGTCCTGTATTGTGACCGTCCTGTTGCGTGCTAAAAACAGCAGCAGCTAGCTAGATTACACAGTTAACTGGCTAAAAGGTTCAGTGACAGCAGGAACTCTGTTGCCATGGTTAAGAGCTGCTGTTATGTAACAAAGATCATTCAATGGAACATTATGGATTACATGTATGTCCATTCAGCCAAAATAGTGACACTGATATAATGACTTCTGATCCTGATCTTACCCTGATTTTTTTTTTCTTATTTTAATTATTCTGTTGTATGATTTATTGGTCTTAATCATTAGAGTTACCTCTGACTTTACAGCCATAGTAATAGTTTGTATGGTTTCTGGCACATTTGTAGCTCATTGTAACTTTTAATCAGCACCATAGCTACATACATTTTAGTTTGAATTCCAAGGTGGAAAAAAGCCAAAAAAAATATTTCTAGATATAATCTTATAAAGAGTTGTTAATAGTTAATTAATTCCAAGTGATTTTCTCTTTTTTAATATTTAACTCTGTTCCTGTCAGCCCCTGTGGGACAGAATCACATTGCATAATTTTTGTGAATAATTCACACTTACTCTTGCCGAATGGATGTGTGTGTGTGTGTGTGTAACTTTAGAGTCAAATTCACACTCACAGTTCAGTGTAGAAACCATCGCTGCTGCTAAGTTTATTTCTTCCCAGCTGTCTGGAACTGGGTCATTTCTCTGTCATCCTGAAATATGTGGGCACATGGAGCAGGACGGGCAGATAGTCTTGCAATTGCAATTTATCATCTCTGTGGTTTTTCATGAGTGAAGTTAGGTGATTAAGTTAAACCCTTTGCACCCACTGTGAACATTTCATCTTGCTCTGCTTCCGCATGGCTGGTCTCTTTCTCGCTGAAATTTCTAGACTAATGGCTTTGTCTTTATTTTTAAGTGCTGCTCAGACTGATCTGTGATTGATCAACTGGTCTCTAGATCAAGCAGGAATCTGCTTCAAAAAAGACAAAGTACTGAATAATATTAATGTGTTCTCACTGTCGCACAAAACATTTTTTACCATTTGAATTTCAAGGACTGGATATTCAGTGTGTTTAAAAGTAATGGAAACCCAATATGGATTGAAATCTGAATTTGAATACTGTTCCTCAACCAGAAAATCCCAACTGACTGGAAAGGTCATGAAAAAGTTATGAAAATCAGTCTTATTCCATCTCCTTATCAATGTACCTTATTTGAGTAATAAATAAGTCTCTCTTTCTCTCCACAGTGTCTCCTGAGGCCCTGGGTTTCCTGTCTGGCATTGCTGTGTTCATCTTTCTTGTGATTGTACTCTTTCTTTACCTCAATAACAAACTATCCCTTGAGAGTGCCAACCAACTGTCCAGCCTTGATCAGTACAGGAAGAGCACAGAACCAGCAGGTTTGTCGCTGTTTTTCTGTAATTGTGTGTGTGTATAATATACAGTATAGTGACCCCCTGTTTCTGGACACTTAAGCTGCATTTACAATTTATAATATTATGAGAATTATATACATTACATTACTTTAAACACTTGAAAAAATCTGTTTTGTTTTGGGGGTTTTTGACAGGAATGATATTTATAATGCTATAATGTTACACCTGTGTAAATTTGAGGGAAACTATCTAGAAGTGTACAAAATATTTTTTAGGCTCAGTGCAAAAGAAGGTTCAGGAAGATTAGTTTTGTAACTGCAGATATTATTAGTTTTAAAGGGTGTATTGACTTTTTCTCCTGTGGAATTGGTTGAGGTTTAGTATTAATGATGAAGAGAAACAGAAATGCTGGATGTACAGTATGTAAACGTTTCATTGAGCTGGATTGAGCAACACTGTTTTGAACTCTTCACACTGGTGTTTTTAGCACAGTATTGGCCATTCATAAAAAGACAGCATGATTTATTTCTTTTATTTGGAGTACAATAGCTTCTGTGATAGACCAGATCATGGTGTTTTTGAAGCTGAGAGGTCCAAGATAACATGAGTCTAAATTCCCAAACACTGTGTGATAGTCTCCAGAGAGGTAATTATCTGCTAAGCTCCAGATCAGAGTCTGTGAGAATTACTAACAGAGCTTAATTAGCACCACTTAGACTATGGAGAGGTTTCTTAGAGATGACTCCTTCCTGTTTGTCTGTCAGACACGGTGACGTGATGAGCTGATCGACTTGTGATCTTTTGTGCCGGATGTTGATCAGAGAGGACAGATGCCACTGGCCAATTATTAGATCAATAATATGTGTGATGAATGTGTGTGTGTGTCTGATAATGAAAAAAACGATCATGTAACATCCCTGTGAGAAAATGTGGGCACAAATTCAAACACACTCAGGATCAAATGCACATACACACTCATACAATACAAGGGGCTTAAATAAACTCAAAGAACCATGAGCATTTATACACACAACTACCTTTTGTTTAAACCATAAAGCACTCAATCACACCTACACACTTATACTGTTGACAGGGGCACTTGATGCCCACACAGACACACACACACACACACATCCTACAGACAGGTTCTGGATCCAGGCATCACTGAGCTGCCCACGCACAGCACTTTACATAACTCTGCTCCGCATCAGAATCAGTGGCAGAATCAGAATGACATTTACTGGATAACTATGCTTGCACGTATTTGACCCGGTGAGCCTATGACAAAGCACAATAAACATGGCTGTGTACTAAACATGAAATTGTAAAGCTGTAGTATAGTGCAGTGGTTCTTAAATAACTGGCAAGTTGTGATATTAAATAATGTTTCAAAATGTTTGTTTTGGTAGGGTTGCATGAATAGCAGGGTTTGTTAAAGTCTCTTATGCTTGGCTGCATTTATTTGATCAAAAATACAGTAAATGTATTATTATTGTGAAATTTTAAGATTTTTTATTTAATTTTCATCCTGTGATGACACGATCCTTCAGGAAACATGAGAAGGTTATTACTGTCACTTTTTTTATATAATGCACATTTTATTTGATCAAGTTATTACAGTCACTTTTTTTTTCCTGACCCAAAACCTTCAAACAATTTAGTTATTTGGTAGCTTACAATGATTTTTTGTGTATATATTCATATATAACTCTAATTGTATACATTTTTTATTTTGAGAATAGTGCTTTGACTGTAGTTTAATTACATCAATAACTCATTTCTTGACATAAGTTGTCTTCCCAGCATTGGTATAAATATATAATAGTAACTGTTCACTATTAATTGTGTGAAATGATTAAAAGTGTAAATGTTCATTGACTGTAATGGTTTGTAATGTCATCTGTAGTCGTTTAGTATCTTGCTGTGCTGTAAGTCTGTGCAGTCGAGGGTAATGTCAGACTGGCAGTTTTTCATGTCTCTGCTCTGAGGTCCTGCAGGGATGCTCGCCATGATTCCTCTGTCACTGTCAAAGTGGATGTGAGGTCATTTACGAATTAAGCCAAAAAGCAGGACACCCTCTTCTGCACTATTATGACAGAGGATATTCAGCTTTACCCTGCCAGACAGGAACTCCCTGTGGTATTCTCTGTCTAAAAAAAATCAACAGAACTTCATTTGCCCTCTGTTTCAGGGGAACGTCTACTTATGTTTGCTGCCAAATTCATCAGACTAGTAGAGTAAATTTGCCAGATGAAAACTCTGAACTTGGTGTCCGTGGTTTCCTGAACCATCTGCTGCATATTTTACAGCTGCATAAACTACAATCATTATACATAATTACAATTGTACATCGAAATTCACATCTGATTGTGCTCAAGGGCAATTTGGCTCATTCCTGGTTTCGGTCTGTGTGTGGTTTGTGGCTGATTTTAAAAAAGCATAAATTACTGTCATGATGAAGAGAGATTTGACCTCTCTGACTTGCCTCACCTGTGAAGCACTTGTTTGAGTCAGAGCATGCTGGGAAATCTCACCTCCTATGAGATCTTATGTATTGTAATTTATCTGCTTTATTAATTATGAGTTTATAAATATAATATTTTTTTTATTTTTTTTAAGGATGATTTGTTTCCTTTTTCTATTTCTTTTTTCTTTTAGGTGCTCAGATCATTTTTGTTTAAAAATGTGTTTGCCGTTTGAAATAGTTTTTAACTGTAGATTTTGAACAGTCTACAAGAGCCAATGTCCAGACATACATTCATCATAAACTGACCAATCAAACCTCCGGTCCATGGCAGCATGGCATTTTTTAAGAGCTTCCAGCAAAGTCTTCCCTCCATGTCTGCTGTGTTGGAATCAGTGTCAGAAAAGGTTGATGACCTGGCTTATGCACTGAGTGATGTCACATTCACGGTGAGCGGAGAACTCGCTGAGCATGTCAACACCATCATCCACAAAGTACAAGCCGAGGAGCTGAAGAGGATCCGTAAGAAAGAGGCGGAAGAGAAGGAGGCTGCAGCACGTCAGGCCCAGGAAAGAGATCCTTTTCTGGGTAAGACTGAAATCCAGACCCAGGCTGCATGTGGCCCAGTGAAGGACCCTGAGACTAAAGGCGACGACACTGGTTCAGTGCTGTTCACTGAGACTTTCTCTACCGAAAGCGACCTCTCTCAGGCTCCTGACACACTGAAAGAAATCTTCAAAGCACAAAATGGTGACAAATCACCTTCTGTAATACAACAAAATGGATCACGTGTTCAAGAAAGAACTGAGCCCACTAAACTAAAAACACCTAGAAGCCCAGCAGATGGTGGTAAGGAGAAGAAATCTAGTAATAGTGAGAGACCTGCTGAAGGTGAGAGGATAAGGCTGCTGAATGACTGTATATAAAAGGGCAGCCACCATCTTTTCTTTCTTAAAGTCCACCTGGACTCTTTCAAACAGATCTGGCTCTGTTCTCTTCATCTGGTGGGAATGATCTTTGCTTCAGTCAAAATGCTGCATCGCTTTCGCTACCTTATCTACATGAGAAGACTTGAACTCTCTGTGGTTGCTGGAACATAATATGTATCTCAATTTCATGCTTTTCTCCCTGTCTCTCATTTCCTCTTTCTGTGTAAAAAATACAGGGGATTTGGTTTTCCTTCTTTAGCATAAATTATTCATGCATGTCACTGCTATTCTTGCTCTCTAAAACATAACATTTTCACAGATGTTTATTTATATTTTGGTTCAAACAATGAGACCGTATTACCTAAATATCATTTTATGAGAGGATGGTTTTTAATCATTAGACTATCGCCCTCAAGTGTTTGTGCTGAAGATTAGACTTAAAAATCCGTAGTGTTTGTTGGTATACGCTAAGTTACAGAAATGCCAGAGATCCATAAAGATATTATCTATAACATAATATACATGCTTTGTTCAGTGCTATAGTCTTTAAACAGGTTGTTGGAAAACTTTTGACTGCTAAAAACTTTCTCAAATTATTTATTGTGCTCAAAATGCAAGCGCATGTTCTTGTTGTTTTTAAGTTGCCCCCCTTTGTTTCCTCATTTCTTTGTCTCAGATAAGAGCTATGTAAACGCAGACTACCACTGCTCGTCGTCAGACAGTGATGATGAGGTGATTGGCCAGTACCAGGAGGCCGTGTCTCGATCGCAGGGTCTCCGGGGTGGTTCAGCAGGGACGAACTCACGCCACCATAAGGGCTATGGCTGGGACACACGACAGAAATACTGCCCTCTAGCGGCTGAATATGATGGCTACAGCAGCGAGGCCTCAGCAAATGATGGTAAATTTACAGCTTTCTCACAGCTCATAAGACATTTATGTGGGCTGAAAGTGGAATTTAATGCTCATTGTGAGAGGGAAGAGTGATTGTTTTTTGAGGGGTTGCTTTTCATTCCAAATTATGCCATGAAAATAGGAATAGGTAACTCTGTGGTAAAATAGGTTCCTAAATTTTGTTTTCTCAAATTTTATATTTAAAGAAGTTTCTTTTGCTCACCAAGGCTGCAGTTATTTGATTAAAAATACATAAAAATAAAATACCTGCTTTGCATTTAAAAAATCGTTAGTGTCACGTGATCCTTCTGAAATCGTTCCGATATTTGCATTTGATATTTAAGAAGCATTTTTTATTTCCCCTCTTGATCAGTGTTAAAAACTGTATTTTTTTAATAATTATTATTTTTTAAACATTGTTTTCCGTGTCCTTTTTGATCAATTTAATGTGCCCTTGCTGAATAAAGATATTTCTTTCAAAAAATATTTATATTTCTTTTGAACTGACCTTAAAATTTTGAACAGTAGTGTGATGTGTAAGTATTATTTGTATATGATATGTATGAGTGTATGAATGCGTATGTGATGACTGGCTAAAGCAAACCGAATGGAACCCAAATAAAACCATGCCATTACACTAGATGGCGCTGCTTAACTACTTATCGCGTTGCTCAGTTGGGTTTTTTTAAAGAACAGTCGGTAACAGACACTGTAGAAAAATCTAAAAGAAACCTGTTTTCAATAAAAATTACTGTGGGTTGCTCTTTCTCTGGCTGGGGTTATTCTTACAGAGAGCAAGGGGCTTAGATCATAAGATATCAAATACATTGGGACAATTCTGGAAGAACATTTTTTGCAAGAAGCCAGAACACAATTTTTCTCCTTTTTTTTTTTACTCAAAAACACACTCTCTTGCACCACACACTAGTTTACCTCAAACAACTACTGTATAAAGAAAGATGAGAAAAGACAGTTCTTGGTTATGTTCTGCATCTCACAGTGTTTTTCTGCATCTTTGATGCAGATGATGGTCTCTGCTTTTATATCCAACAGATTCAGGACTGTAAGATTATTTTTGTACATCCAATCACCTGTTTGAGCTGTCTGCAATTTCTACTGGAATCATTGCAGATGCTCCAGTAAACAGAGTAGAGAGGGCTATGAAGAGAAAGAATGAAAATGTGTCAAAGGGAAGGGCTGTCAGAAAGAAAAAAGCCGGAAGCTGGTGGATATGTCTCTCTGATTTCCCTCTCTGTTCTGTGAACTACTGCGCAGAGAGACAGACAGAGCTGCATGCTTTTCTCGTGAGCTGTTTTCCTGGAGGCAGGAGAGGCTGTAGCCTCGGGCCATCTGTATAATACATGAGGAGCTAACACACACACATTTACATACTCTTACATACTTGTATTGCTTGACTGCTCGCAAACACGTAAAAAAACACACACGAAATCCTACTGTGCAGACAATACCGGCTTTCTTACACTCAAACATAAAAACTGAGCGTTTGTTAACTTGAAAATCAAGTTGACTGAGCCGTGAATGTCATGTTACTAATCGCTCAGTAAAATCCTGATGATACTGAATGTTATAGCTATGGCATGTGTTCTGGCATTCAGATCAAATTGAAACATGAGAGATGTCTGACATGAGAGTTGATCAAAACATCACTGAGATATAGGCACTCTCTCACAGACACAGACAGACATTTTTCTTGCTCTTGTTCATAGCCTGAGGTTGAAAATGCTGCAGTGTTTATGATCAAAGACGTCATTCAGCATTGAGACACAGAAGGAGAGCGGACGTGCTCCTCCGTCATCTTAATCATAGTGATGGGTCTTTCCTCCATCCTCATTAAAAGTGAATTTTGATTCCGAGTTTCCGTCTTTTGTACTTTCATATTTTGATGCTTCTCTGTTTTTGGTTTATGAAATGTTTAAAACAAAGAAATGTTGTGGTGTAAAATGAAGAAGTAATATTTCTGCTTCTACTCTATTTCTAGGTCAGAAGTAAATTTGTGACATCGATCATGTGAACTTCAGATGTTTTTGCTTTCATTGAAGCACAAGGTGCTCTTTGTATTATTCTTAAATCATGCTGGAGAACATGCATCAGCGTTTGGATTTGCATAATCAGCTCAAATGCATGCTGTCATTAAAGTGTTAATAATAATAAATAATAAATAATTAATTAATTATTTTGTTATTTACAAATAATAACAATAATGCTGTTTTATTACAAACTGTATCAGCATAATTAAAAATTATTTATAGTTATTATTACTATTATTATTAGTTTCCAATTATTATCCTATAATCCAATTAGTAATAAAAGAATTATAATGAGAACTATTATTACTGACAAGTTTCTAGGAAGTGAGGGAATTTAGAGAAGGTGGATAACTAATCCCACACTTGAAAAGTCAGCAATGTCTCCTCCCAGTAGTCAGAACTAGTTACCCCTGCCACACTTCAACAGAAGTGTGTGTGAGAGAGAGAATGCGCTGTATTCATCACTAAATCTTCCTGTCCTGACCAGCAGCATGTTACTATGGCAACAGCCACTTGGTTCATTCTCTTTACAGAGCAGTTTAACTTGTAGGATGAATGCAGGTAAATCAGGCCACGTTTTGCCATTCATCTCAATTTCAGAGCCGCCAGCAATATATCCTCTCATTTTGTGCATTTGAAATGATGAAACACACTGATTTGTTTAATTTAATCATACGCATACACATGCAGTGATTTGTCGCTCTTAGAGGACAACTGAATGCTTTATAAAGATGCAGGTGTAAGGGAATGGCCTTACTACACTGTGTGTAAAATCAGATTTTGACCTGAGCTCAATGTTATAGAGCTTTCAATGCCATATAACAAGTATCATAAATTATAAGCCTAATAGATACTGTTCTGGTCTCCTAAAAAAAGGCTTCAGCTTCAGTCTGAAATCACAATTTTACTTCATTCTGCCCTCGTGCAGAGTCACTTTCACTCAAATTACTGCATTTTAAAAAAAATTAAAGATGGCATCTGCCATTTCACATCAGACTTTTTTGCGTTTTCATATTGCTTGAGAACATTGAGCTAAATGGCACTAAATGCATCTTTCTCTGTTTGCTCCACATCAGTAAACTGTATCCAGCGGATGAGACGGACTCCACCATTGGACGAGCTGCAGCCTCCACCCTATCAGGATGAGGATGGGTCACCACGCATGTCGTGCACACCCTCTGACCTGGGCGATGCCAAATGTGACCTTTCCCATGGAAGCGAGAGCCCCAGACACAGCTATGGAAAATGCCCAAGTGAGGTCAGCGGAGCACAGGAAACAGAGAGTTTTCTTAACAAGGGCTATGAAGAAGATGTGCCCAGTGACAGCACTGCTGTACTCAGCCCAGAGGTGTGTGTGTGTGTTTCAGCAAAGAAATCTGTATATGCAAAAAACACTTACTGTAAGATGAAAGATCCTTGTTACCAGGGGTATGTATTGCAAAGAGTTATAAATGAACACATATGTGTGAAGTAAAAAGTAATTCTATGTAATATAATATAATTTTTAAATAAGTAAAGAAATGCACACACAAGGCTGTTTAAAAGTTAGGGAGTAAGATTTTTTTAAAGTTTCTTATGCTCAGGCAATATTTATTTAACTAAAATTACATGCAAAAAAACCGAATATTTTGAAAACTTGTTTTTTCTATGTTTGTGTTAGTATATTTAAAAAATAAGCTTATTTTGATTGGTTTTTATTAGTTTATTTTTCCTCTCAGTTTTTAGGGCATTGCTGTCACGTGTAATTAACTAAAGTACTTCAATGGTTTCATTACCTTGACATCACATGCATACAAACACAGATGCATGCACTAACGGCTTCATAATTTAATATGCATGTGTTGTAGACACCTCTGTAATAATTGATATGTTTACAGCAGCACTGAACGTGCTGAGCCACATTCTCTGTCTAACTTTGATATATGAATGGTAGCAATAAAAATCCTAGCCATCAGTCATTGAAAATATCTTCATCTATCATGGAATATGTCATAACTGTCTGTTAAAGCAGTCATATAAGAGCTCCTATAAATATAAACTTCTGCACAGATTAATCTACTTACCATTCACTAACTTGAGTCTAAGATGTTCCTTTTTCTGTCAATCATCTCTGCAGGATCTGTCTGCACGTGGGTCGGCGGCTCAGCTGCCCAAAGGTTACGACCCTGAGCCTCTTGCTCAATATGGAACTCTTGATGTCATCTTCGACCACGATTCGTCTGACCAGCGTCTGTCCGTCACAATAACGGCGCTGACGGACATTCCTTCACTCAAACGCACGGGTAACATCTCCTGGCAGGTGCATCTGGTGCTGCTGCCCACCAAAAAACAAAGGGCCAAAACCATCATTCAGCGTGGCCCCTGCCCCGTCTTCACAGAGACATTTCACTTCAGCCATATCGAGTCAGAGATGATCGGGAACTACGCCGTCCGGTTCCGCTTGTACAGCGTCCGCAGGATGAAGAAGGAGAAGGCTCTCGGAGAGAAGGTGTTCTACCTCACCAAACTCAACCTGCAGGGCAAGATGTCGGTCCCCATCATACTGGATCCCTGCTGCAACATACCTGTGAGTGTCCAAAAACCAGTCAAATGTTTATTTCTAATGTTTTGTATTATCAGCATAATGCACAAAAACATATTTAAATATATACATATAGATATATAATATATAGATATTTATATATATACAGTGGGTACGGTAAGTTTTCAGATCCCGTTTTTGTCTCTCTTTGTTATATTGCAGCCATTTGCTAAAATAATTTAAGTTATTTTTTTTCCTCATTAATGTACACACAGCACCCCATATTGACAGAAAAAGTCAGAATTGTTGACATTTTTGCAGATTTATTAAAAAGAAAAACTTAAATATCACATGGTCCTAAGTATTCAGACCCTTCTGATCTAATAGAACCAAGTTTTTCATACCTGGATTTGGGGATCTTCTGCCATTCCTCCTTGCAAATCCTCTCCAGTTCTGTCAGGTTGGATGGTAAATGTTGGTGGACAGCCATTTTAGGTCTCTCCAGAGATGCTTAATTGGGTTTAAGTCAGGGCTCTGGCTGGACCATTCAAGAACAGTCAAACCACTCCTTCGGTTTTTTGGCTGTGTGCTTAGGGTCATTGTCTTGTTGGAAGGTAAACCTTCGGCCCAGTCTGAGGTTCTGAGCACTCTGGAGAAG
>JAUMHR010000063.1:14006477-14027829 GCA_032361145.1 Enteromius fasciolatus | reverse complement strand
AAGGTCTCTTTAATGAAAGAGGCATGTCAACAAACATTTTCCAGCCCAGAAAATTCTTAAAGGGTGTTCTTTTTCCCAATTTCCAGCCCTGTGAGAGACGTGCACACCAGCATAAACCCTGTATCATCCTTTTCCACACAACCCAGTGGAAAAACCAGAGAACATTTCCCTGAAATCTGCCACAACATTTGCTTTCCTCTGTACAAACCATTAATAGTATGTGATTACTAGCCTATTTAAACATCTATTCTTATTAAAATAGACACTGTCTTTTTGTAAACACCATCCTTTCAGAATATAAATGCTGTATTATCAACATGATCTTAAAACACATTTTATCAGGTGACAGTTTGAAAAATTAATGCAATGTGATTAATATGGATTTTTATAATAAAGGTCTACCCTAAAGCATTGTATGACCGCCAATTCACCAAGGTGTAAAATACTTTATTTTTTTCCACTATGATGTTTTGGAAATAAAAATTACAGATCCTATAAAATGTAGTTCAAGGAACTTCAGTTTTGAAGTGCGTTTAGAATCCTGTGGATATTGAGAGGACAGCAAACAACAAGGCTAAATGAGTTCAAGGCCATGCTCCATCTCCACTGTGTCCTTGAGGGAAACATTTGCTGCTGTGTAGTTTGCAGCTCAGGGACCGGTCCTGCCAGGTCTATTATACGTTGTCTATGGATGAAAGGGTCTCTGCGAAATTACATTTTCAATTTATTAGCATTGGATTGTTGGATTGCGGTGAAGAACTGTGATGTTGCTGTATATGAATGAGGGAAGCAGATGGACACGTGCCAACTCTAATCTGCAGTAATCTTCTTCATCCTCCTGCTCAGAGATGATCTCTCCATCCCTCAGCAGAGGCTAAATAGACACAAAAGGACTTTGAAGAGAGGGATCAGAGAAACATGCAAATATCTTTTGCGCAGTGATTTGTTGATGTAATGAACATCAAGATATAAAAATTCACACACACACCCCCCATGCATGTATTATTGCTCTGTCAAGGCTCATTACGCAATAAGGAGACACATAAAAGGTCTGGCCTTAAGGTGAAGCACTGTTTGCACACACTTGAAGCACACTTGAGTGTATATATGATACATTTGAAGATGTCTTGATGTCTTTTTTACCCATGGGGAATCCTGATCTAATCGTTACAACCCTTCATTTATCAAGACAGAAATCAATAGAATAAACAAAATCATTCCAAGACGAGGTTTCCGAGCTGAAGTGGTGTTAAGACTGAAATGGATTTTCTGCATCCAATAAAGGGTATCTGTATGGGCAGAAGAGAAATCAATAAAATGTAATTATGGCCCACTGGACCTGGCATGGCTGGAAACTGATCTGTCACCAAGGCCTTTAAGAGACGCATTATAGAGGGCTAATTTTATAACTGTTTAGACGAAAGCAGGGAGGACAGTAGTCTGTCGCCAGTACACAAATTGACAAATAAATCTGAGCCATATATGTCAGCTTGTTCTTTGACTACACTGACATGCATTCAAAACCATGTTGCACGCATGTTTACAGCCTAATTCTATGACAAAATGTCATTCTGCAGGAATAAAGCTTGAGTGAGACTTCAAAATCTAGATTCATTTTAAAGACACCCTACGGTTAAAGTTTGGGGTGGTTCAATTTTTTTTTTTAAATTTAACTTTTAAAAAATAAACATATGTATATATATATATATATATATTTAAAATGATATATATTTAATTCTCTCTCTCTCTATATATATATAGGCCTATTTGAAAATATGGAATATATGAAACAGGACTGTTAGCATGAACAGTCAATCAAGACCCCTTTAAAACCATAGACATATAACACAAATTGCATCACTGCAGGGGAAAAAGCAAGTGGTACAGGGAACAAGCAATCTCACATGAATGGTCTGATATAAAGAGATCAACCAAATTAGACCGTTACCTTGTCTGGTGAAAAAAAAAAAAACATCACTGATGTGGTGTACAGAGGACTACAATAGGAGATGTGTATGGTAAAAGATGGAAAGTCTTAAAAAAAAAAGAAGAATAAAATTGTATTAAGCAGAATGACGAGTAGTTACTGTAAACTGTAGTAACTGGCATTGAAGGATCAGGAAACTCCTCTGGGTGAGACGTTATAAGATGAGTCATTAAAGCGCCACAAGTGAGTGTCCTTGACCATACAAGGATTTCCGCCTACCCCCACATTGCCAAAGACTGTAAATGTCTCTAAGAGCACAAGATAGCACTCTGTTCGTTGGTCTTCAGGGTTGTAGTATCCCACAGGAAAGGGCTGCTGACGTCGATTCTCCAAGAAAGCCTCCACTAGTATAATTGGGGCTGGGCCAAACTTGTAAGGGCAAGTTGGTTAATGGGATCTCCCATGACATCTCCAATGTTTATCTCACTCAATAACAAAGATCTGTTGCTAATCTCGTTTCCCCTCCATTATCAAATGCAAGCATGATATGACAAAAAATTAACAGCTTATACTTGTAGGGTTTTTTTAGTGAGGCAGGGAAACTAAGGATAATATTGAAGGAGAATGAGCAAATACAAAAACAGTCAAAAAAAAACTACACTACTCATTACTAGATTCTCATTAGGCTAATGTTTTCTTCTAAGCTTGACTCTACCCTATAAGAAACTCATCAGCAGTCAACCTTAATTGTTTTGTTTTTTTTGACTCGTTTCCTATTTGATTAAACAAAAGAGTTTGCATCATCCTCCATTTTCCTCATGAAAAAAACCTGCCTTTTCATTCATTTCACATAAAGAATTACTACGATTTTTACAAAAACATACCATTTTAGAGGTTATCTTGGTAAAATGTAACCAACTGAAATAAAAATGTGGAAAATGTGTGAAAAACTTGGTCTTAGCTGGTCTATCAAACCAACAAAGCATACTAAAAATTGTGCCTGCTTGAAATTGCACACTCACAGACACAAAAAGTAATATTGTGAAATCATTGCCAAATATGTACAGGCACGAAAGCATACACCAACAGAGATTTCACTCTGCTCGGACTGAGAAAATCCAAATAAACAACATTAAACAAGGAGGAGTATGAGGAGGAAGAGTCACTGACCTAAATATAAAGAATTAAAACTGGTCAACATCTCGCCTGATGGTGTTAACCTTTAACACCTCAGAACAACAGAGGGGAGATGTCTTTTGATGAAGTCAAAGAAAGAACGTGTTTCAATGCAGAGAACTCAATACGGCAACCTTTCTCAACAATAAAACACATCTAAAGAATTTAATCATGGGTGAAATTCTGACCCGAAATGTAATAAACCGACGGACAAAACAACAAACAGCACAGATTTACAAAGAAATGTATGATATATCTTACAAAACTAGAGTTTCCATTTAAAATGCAGTTTCATGAGTCTGATTTTCTTGGTTCCTTTAGAGCAGAATCATTCTGATGTTTCTGCATGATGTTTGGCTATATTCGATACAGAGGAATCAAATCAAGTTTCCTAAGCATCTGGATATAAACACTGTTAAAGCAGCTACAGTAGCAATCAAAGTTGATCAAATTTGTGTAAACTGCTGTCTTCCAGGATGGAGTGTCTCATGGAGATCACTCACAACGTGTCTGATACGAAAACAATTACACTATTGTTCCAAAGCATAAGCATAAGCCAAAAGAATCAAAGACCAACAAGCTAGTCCACTGAAATGCTGGTATTAATACAATGGTATTGAAATGTTACTTTAGACTGCTCCTAAAACTTTCTATTGTCACAATTTATTTGGTTCTATCACATCACAGGATTCTCCTGCGCTCTCATCACATGTTTCTTCATCTCTGCTTTGAAAATCTGCAACCACTTTCAACAGTTCAGGGGAAGTAAAGGAGAAGGCTCGGAATTCGTCCTGATTGATGGATGGGATGATGGACTCATCGATGGGTGTAAAAGTAGGATCCTCTTGGGTGAAATCTGGATCAAAGTTATTCACATCTTCTGCAGTTTTCTGGATTTCGGATTAAAAAAAAATATATATTTATATAATATAAATCTGCATTTACATTTCTAATGAATTTGATAATATAAGATTATCATTTAGATCAATATATACATCTAAAACTCACAATTCTGGGCTTGAAAGGTGGTTCAAGCTCTCGCTGGTTAAGTTTGTTCCAGTCAATGCTAGTAAAAAATGGATGACTGGTTACAGCGGTCTCTCCACCATCTGCAGCCACACAACCCAGACGACGGGATGGATTCTTTGTCAGAAACTGAGAAAAATAAAAACAAAATATGACATTCATGTCTGTCAAACACCAGATATTTCTATCAGTTTACATAACTAAATAGGAATACACTAACCAAAAATATGACTCCTATCAAATCTTCACAGTGAAATTTAACCTACAGTCCATAGATTACATATTTGTAATCAGACCCAATTCCTTTGAGAATGTGTATGACATAACATGCAATCGCTTGTGGGAGGTTGTGTCGAGAGTATCAATGTGTGGTATCAAATATAAGCAAATCAGATTAAATCAAACCAAATCAAATCCTGCCCTCCTTCTATAGCCGTCTAAAACAAGCATGTGCACACAAATACACACTCTCTCTCTGGGTAAATCTGACACCAATTAGGAAGCACAGCTGGCTACCATACCTCATCCACTCTGAACAACACTGACAAACCCATTGTTGTTCAAAGAGATCATCCAGTTTTATAACTAAAGAAACGGTTTTAAAATGGTCAGATTAGCCTAAATCATCTTTAAATGTTACAATTCAAATTAGCCATCACAACATTGTTATACACATGAAAAAAATGCTACCACATAATATTAGAGTAAACATATACTTGTTTCTCATAGTCAGTAGTGTATGTTGTGGACCCATAACAATAATGTGTTAGCAGATATTAAGCAGAGTCTACTCTAATTACTGAGAAATTACATGTAATTGTAGTAACCATTAACTTTAAGTTAGGGTTGTATAACATCAAATGTATTCTGTATATAAAACTACAGGATAAGAAAATGTTTACTTAATTATCCAATATTGGCCAATGCTGATAAATTGAAAGAAACTGTATGCTTGTTCATTGTTTTTTTACACTCATGTCTGGTCTGTGCACACTGCAGCTATGTAACAGCACTAAAGTCTGCTATTCCAAAAATAGAATGCTTTTGAGCCCCTCTATTGATCTATTCTTTGACTGTTGTAGGTCAAGGTCATGTCAGATGACCCTGGTTTAAGGATTTTCCATCTCAGGCAAATATCGTGACATTCTGTTTTGGAATTTCTAGATTTAACTGGAAATTTACTGGTCACTCGGGAACTGCACATTGCTCTAAGGAGGGAAAAAAATCCTCTTCAGGATTATTACCGGAGGTGTATCTCCTCCACTATTCCTCACAGTGAGAGCAAACACTATAGAGTAAGAGAGGGGGGTTGTGTGCATGTGTACATTTGATGGGAAGGGTTTTTTATTTTTAGCTGCAGTCATGTGATAGCAGTGGATTGTGGATTGAGGCTAAATATAGTTATGTAAGAGAGGGGATGAGCGTGAGATCAGATGGGAGATATTTACTGTTTACTGACGTTCACTGTTGCATGAACTGACAGTTTAATTCACACCGTATGCCTCCCACCAATCAGGAGAGATAAGCAATCGCTGCTCCATTCAAGTTGATTCATGTCTGCATGACTCCAGGGCTCTTAAGTAAACACTGAGCAGCTCACCCCTTTCAGTATTTCCACGGCATTTGTGCTGAGCCAGGACGCGTAGATGATCTCTTCAGTCAGGATGGACTCAAAAAGGTCATCCTCATTCTCTGCCTCAAAGGGGGCATGGCCAGATAACATCTCATACAGCAGCACACCGAGAGCCCACCAATCAACAGACGGGCCATACAGCATCTCCTGCAGGATCTATAGCACCATATAAAAATCACATTTAGGACATGTACCTTCTTTATCTCTCACACACATAGACACTTCCATAAATTTTCTTTTCACTAAAAACTAACAGATACCAATAGAAGTAATTTGCTGAATATTATATATTATATTATATTACACATTTTGAAAGAACATAGGTATGAATTAGTTATTTTAGTATTCAAAAATTATATGCTATTATAGCACTTCTATGTATAATTAGGAAGTTGGCACCTTATGCTTAAAGTCAATTGACACAATGTGAATGCAGCATAACACTTCTGATTCTTCTAGAATTTTCTGATGCATAATTTTGTGTGGATTGAATCACCTCTGGAGCTATGTAGTCTGGGGTTCCACAGAAGGTTCCTGTGACAACACCTTCAAACATTTCCTCCTTACACATGCCAAAATCAGCCAGTTTGCAATGACCATCCTTATCCAGCAGAACATTATCCAACTTCAGATCCCTGAAATAATACATACACACATAATACATTTAACAATAAGCCCCGATTCAATCCATTCTGGCAGTAGTTTTCAAACCTGTCCTACAAGCACCCCTGCCCTGCATATTTTGTCACACATTATAGCAGAGAGACAGAGATTTATGTTCATATTTTTTTTTATTTACTTGGCAAAACACTTTCACTGCATGAATACCTTCAGTATAATCTTTCTAAAGAAAAATTACAAATAGTGCTTTATGTCAAAATGATTTCTTTCCTCTGACACACACGCACATTAAAAATAATGCTTTTGCTTTGTCATTCATTCATATTCAGTCCACGGTAACTGCAACAATGTTGATATTTTGCTATTTGTCCATTAAGAGAATTGATGTTAGCCACCTCATATTTTGCTCTCTGGTTCAGTGCCAGTGCTGTTTTCAAGTCAAAGCAATATTACACTGAAGCTTTAAAGGTCTATGAGCTAAAGGTCTGTAATAATGGAAGGGCTGAGGTAAGAATTAGTCTCATAGTGTTAATAAATCTCAGAGGGCAGAGAAGTGGCAATTAAAAAGAGAAAAGAAAACACTTCAGAGAACATAGAAAAAAAGGAATACCTCAACCGAGAAACTACATTTCAATCATTTGCTCACCCTCACGCTGCTCTAAATGAATTTTCATCTTCCACACAACAAAGAAAGATAATGAGTATTAATGTAGTTCAAGGACAGCAGTTTGAAACATTCAGCTTAAAGAAAGTCAAACGGGTTAAGAACATCATAAGGTAGAGTAAGTTATACCAGAAATGTCATTTTGAATGAAATATCCTTTTATTTTCTGTCTTGAGTGCGATTGTCTAACCTGTATATTATTCCTTTGCTGTGGAGGAATATGAGAGCAGATGTGATCTCCGCTGTGTAGAATCTGGCTCTGTTCTCCTCAAACTTTCTGGATTTCTGTATGTGGAACATCAGATCTCCCCCATTCACAAACTCCATTACAAAAAACAGACGCTCCTGTGAAAGGATTAAGAAATTAAGATTCGGTTAAAATATAACAACAAACACCAGCTTACCACCTTCTACATCAGGATATTCAGCTCCTTACAGGGAGTCTTAACCAAGCGCGGCACAGCCATTAGAAGATTTATGGGAGAGACAGACAAAGCAGAAACATAAATAGCGTTTAGTCAGTATAGAAGACTGCAGGAAACACAGGATTATGGGATTGTAGCGGCCTAAAACGAAGTGCATCATAAGTTTGAATTGACAACACTAAGTACCTGTTTGAGTTCAGCACAGCCAATGTCTCAAACCCAGACCGCACACCCAGGGACCACCCACAGTTAGTTTACTGACCTTATGAGGCATGATGCACACAAAAAAGTGCTTGTGAAAATGTTTTTAAGTTTGGGAAATATTTAGAGTAAGATGGGGGAAGATTCCTACAATAAGAACAGTTTGCAATTACTTTATAAGAGACGACAGGTTTAGTAGTACAGGACAAAAGCCCACCTTGTTAAACTTACACCAGTTGCTATATGATTTTTGTAGAATACATCTAAAATCATTTTAAAATTTAACTTTATGTAAATTATGTGTAACACTTACCCATTTTAAATAATTTTTTTCTTTATTTAATCCAAAATCAAATATTGCGTTGATTAATATTACATTAATTATATATTGTAACACAATAATAAATTATTTTGAACAATTTGAAGCTGAATTTCAAATCATAATGGAAAATTGATAATTGTCATTTATTTATTTATTTTTTTAGATGAAAATGAATCCGCTCAAGGGCAAAAATTAAAGGTTAGTGTTACTAATGTCTAATGTTTCTCTTTACAAACATTCAGAGAAACTGCCAATTTTCCCAAACTAATCTGTCCCTGTAGTATGTTCCATTTCCACTAAATGTTGCTTGGTTGCTTTTTATCAGTCAGGTGATTTCTTCCTGTCTACGCAAGTGTCTGTTCACCAGAATCAGCTAAAATTTGGACCATCAAAGCACCATGGCACATACACTAATGACCAAATCCATCACATTAACAAACACAGACATGCACATTCACTGTGCAACAGTCCCACAGACCGTCGGCCCTCTGTGAACATTGATTTCTGCCACAGCATTGCTGTGCTATCTAACGTAACCTGGCCCCAGAGGGTCACGAGTGTGCTTTTGTATGTCGCTCACGTGTGGAGGGTTAAGAGATTGATTGGGTGCATCAGGGCAGTGAAGGAGCAGAGACAAACTGGTTCATAAATTCCTTTCCTCATTACAAACACACCACATACGTCAGCGAGACCTTGAGGATGTTCCTGCACATCCATGTTCATGTTTACTCTGCAGTAATAAATCCAGAGAGGTCATCATGTCAGATATGTTCTGTTGGACTGAACATGAAATCTAAGTTAAATCCTTTTGCAATCAGTGTGTGTGCATGCTTTTAAAACCTTACATACACTCAAGGTGAAATAATAAAATTAAACACCATAGTCTTTCAAATGCTACAGTGATGTGTGTTATGCGTGTTTAGTGTCGACTTCTCCATTTAGAGGCTCCAAGCTAAACACACAAGAATATTATAGCAAACCTCTGATCTCTCAACACAAACGAAAGATGGAAAGTACAGATACACAGACAATGCAAAGTAGAATGTAACATAGAAAACATATTGAAGCATAGCATGCTTAATTCTCTTCTGCCCCCTACTGATGTGAAAGCTACATGGTCTGAATAACAGAAAGTTAAAGAACAGAATGTACCTGGGGTCCTGTGACCCTAAAATGTGTGTTTTTTTTAAATAGTTCATTGATTTGTTAATAGATTTAAAAACAATCCACAGCTGAGTGAATGTGTGTATGTTTTTTACCTGTTTTTTTTTATTCAGATGGGGGCTTAAACCTAAATACACACAGACTCATGGAGACTCATGTCCCCCCAGGTAAACAGAGAGCCCACTGGCAAAGAAGCTAATAAATCAAACAGAATTAAATTTTTTGAAAATCTAAAAATGCCTGTAGTTTCCTGTGAGGGGTAGGTTTAGGTGGGGTGTTGGCATAGGGCAATAGAATATACTGTCTGTATAGTATAAAAAGCATTACGCCTATGGAGAGTCTCCAGAAGGATAGCTAACCAGACACATGTGTTTGTGTGTGTGTGTAGAGGTATGTGTTATTCACCGGTGTCTGGAAGCAGCAGTAAAGCTGAGTGAGGTAGGGATGAGTGGAAGCGAGGGATAACACTCGTTTTTCTGTCATAGTGCACTCCACATCATCATCCTGAAGGATGATGTCTTTCTTCAGCACCTTTACTGCAAACACCTGATCTGAACCGTTCAACCGGACCAACATCACCTGTTTACACACAACACCAACAGAATCACTGTTAAAGTACATTCGAAGTATCTTTCACTTAAAATTTTAAAGTATAATATTTTATTTTTCTGTATAATATTTTAATATGAAACAGCACAGCCCACTAAGGTATATCACACTTGTTTATAAGTCACTTGTACAGCAATCATTTAATGTTTTTTCCTCCCAGAGTATGAGTAGCTGACAAATAAAACATAGCAAAAAAGTAGGTGAAGAAAAAAACAAAAACTTAACATACAAATAACATGAGAAATATTACAAATAGCATGAGAGAGGGTTATCTTCAATATTAGTTGTTGTTTTTTTAATTTATTAATTTATTTTTTTACGTTACACCATAGAAAATATTCATACTTCAGCTATAAATACTTACCATAAATTTGCATTCACACCAAATAAAAACTTACCTTTTTTCTAAACTTTACCTTACCTACGGAATTGTCTGAATACTTGTGTGTAACAAATAGTCTGCAATCGTTGTGCTACACAGTCACACTGGACCTAATGTAAAGAGAAATAATCTTAAACGCACACCTTGCCGAAACTGCCTTTGCCCAACACCTGCAGGAGAGTGAAGTTTGAGATTCCCAGCTTTCGACTTGGCTCTTTTTTAGACTGCCCTCGATCTCCTCTCACGCTCAATGTACGGGACTGAGCATCCATTCCTGAGAGACCCTGAGAAAACAAATCATTTTTCCCTATTGACTTAGTTTATTACTGGCTCAGTACATTTTATCTTCAATTCTGTTACCCTGTGTTACTTCCCATTATTTCCCAGTGTACTTCACTAAAGTTTTATTGTCTCGTTTTCAGTGCATGCAGGCAAGAGAAATGTGTTAAATTATGTGTGATGTCAATAAAGCACAAATAACGTAAACAGAGAGATTTACACTTAGGCATCATTTACACAGCAGGTCTTGATGCCCAATTCAGATATTTTTGTCTACATCTGATTTTTTGGTTGTCCGCTTACACCTTTTTTTCAATTGCGCCCCATTTCTGATTCATGTGTTTACACTTGCCATACGATCTGAAACATCGTGCATGCGTTGTTGTCATTTACCACCTCCACATGTGCTTCTTCTTGAGAATAATAGCGTAGGCATGACCAGTGCTGACCGAATAAGTAACAATTAGCAAATTACAGACATTAGTTATTTTTATTTCCATATTCACCATTGATGATTTGTTGTAATCTGAGAAGAAATTACTAAGCTACAGCCGTTTGAGGTAGATAGAGCAAAGATTATGATAAAGATTAAAGTCCTCCTCCTGTTCTTTTCTTTATAATTACTATATCAGTAATCACAATATAGCTATTTTTTATTTTATCTAGGCAACTAAAAAAATGGGAACACATGCAAAAAAAACCAGCATAGCATAAATAGCAGAGAAAAAAAAACAAATAATGCATTACCTTTATCTTCTTACATCTAGACAAAAGAATGAATGTACAAAAAACTTTTGTTTGTTCATTACAAATAAACTGATTATTAAAACTACAAAAGCAGTTCAGTGAAGTGCAGCAAGGGATTTCCCCTTCTCTTTTATTGTTACGATTAACAGATACTCATGTATCTAATGTTACACATCAAATATTTTTCCTCATCAGCTCCCCAAGCGTTCACTTAAGACAGATATGTTTGCTTGAATACTTAAATAGCCTACTGCAATTCTGCTGTATACATGTGTGTATTTATCGGGATCACATGCTGTCAGAATTGCCGTTATATGCGCACTCTTCTAATGACTGAAAAAACATAGGCCTAATCCTCTCTAAAAAAATGTGCAGATAAATAAACTTTCAAATGTTTAATTACTATTTGTATTGGAATCACAGGCTGAAGGCTTAGTAAACAAACTTTTGTGAATTCCTCAAATTTGACTAAAATAAAATAAAAATTCCCGTAGCTCAAAATAGCCCATCGGCATTTACACTTTTCACCAGCACAAGTCACATATGACCTCATTAAGCAGCGGAGAAGTACCAAATTGTCACCATTTTAATGACGTACAGAACGTAATGCCTCAGAAAATCCAATCTGCCTGCCTGGTCGCATTGGCACATATCTTATTTATATCGGATTTATTTCCACATATGAACGAATAAATATCCGAATGCATGCATTTTTTTCCTGTTTACACCGTCATAAAACAGTTCCGATCTGTGTCACATATGAGCAAAAAATTGGAATTGGGTCACATTTAACTGACAGTGTAAACGAGGCCATAGAGACAGATCATATTTCACTTTTAAAAAGATTGAGTGCACATGTGTGTACTTACCATTGAATTGCGTTTGGTCAGCCCTCCCGGCTGAAGGCCCATTTCTGCCAGTTTATTGGCCAGTTCTACATTGTTGACTCCACAGTTTGGGGCAACATTTCCTTTACATCGGATATGGACATTCATTTTACAAACTGAAAAACCAAAAAACAACAGATGAGCCTCAGAAGACAGCATAAAAGAAATATATTTCTGGTGACCAAGATGGATGACAGAAAGAAAGAAAAGTACTTTTGCAGTGCAATCCTTGCCGTACAATGCCCCACAACAAAGATCCACAGTGGTCACAGAAGGTAGGAACCTTATAATTGTGCATGTTGAACTTATGGGGAACATTTATACTGAAACCCTGATTTGTAGTCTGTAAAAAGAAGGAACAAAGCATTACAAAAGTTCACAGCAGAACATTTCAGCAACTATATTTCTGACCAGAAGGGGGAGAAATGGCATCTGAGTTTTTTAGGACACAGCCAGCTATCACTTCACCAACTTATGACACTATCGGTCTGTGTGTGTTTATCAGTAATTCTATGGCCTAATTTTCTAAAATTGTCCACAGATCAAAAAAAAAAAACAGTGAAGCCATACTGTGAAAATTCCCCCACGCACAAAACTATGAAACTACCAAAGTGTGTTAGGGTTGGGTTGTGTGCATTACCTGTTCCTTGGCAGGTTTCTTCATGCGTGGACAGACTGTAACCACAAACTGATGGCATCGCTTGTGTACCACACAGGTGCACACTAACTCACACACACAGAAACACACACATCATTGCATTATAGGTTGCATATAATCAATTACAGAGCCAGATTGTCAACTCACCTTGACACTGGTAGCCCTGTTTTCCAAAAACACCCCTGAAACAAAGAAGACACAGAAACATAATGTACAGTTAAACTATAAGATAGTTCAGCCACTCACTTCAAGCATTTGTAAACAAAATTCCCAGTAAATCACTTACATTGCAGTTTATTTTGTTCAGAATTTTTGAGTAAATTAAAAAAAGTGTACTTTATTTATATAAAAAAGTAGTCCTTCATACAAGCAAAATGCAGTTGCATATTTCAAAACACATTACTTAAAACCGTTATGTATAATGCATTATAAAAGTAGATTTACCCCCGATTTCAGAGCTATAGGAAACTTGCACTGACTGATCTAATAACATATCAGTTCCTTTGTTTTAATCTTAAGACCCCATAAAAAAAAAAACATTACTGGTGTGCATCTTTATGATAATTACTTAAATGCCCCAATTAAACTATGGCCTAATCCTGGCTTAGGCTAAGCCCTGTCTATGAAACCAAATTAAGCCTTGTAATGTGCCTTATAATGCATTGTACACTCTCATGAATAACTGTAACTAATACAATAATTATCAATTCATTGTTACACTATGTTTTTTAAATTCAGTTATAATTATTTACAAGAATACATAATCTATTACAGCACAAATTAGGACTAATTCTAATGTATAATATCTTTTAATAACCCTTTATATAATGCATCATACATAAAGGCTTTAAGTTAGGTGAGACCAATAAAGGTTAAAAAAAAAAAAGAAAAAAAAAGTGCACTACCATATAAATTCTTTGCAGTGGAAGCAGAACGTTGGTTGTTTCAGAAAGGTCGACATGAACTTGTGCCCATTTATCTGGTGGATTTTTCTACGAACTGCCTGTTGACGTTTTCGGTTAAATTCTTTATAGGGACGCGTGTTTCCCCCACCATCATCTAAACACAGAGAAACACAAAGTTTTTTTTTTATTTCAAGACGCATGATCTTCTTATAATACTCAGGTACCCTCTGTAATGACATGAAAAATTATGATGACTATGTGAGGTGAGAAGAGCCCCCAGTACTCTGGTATTAATAAGTCTAGTCTATTCTTTGCAGGCCTAACCACAGGCCTTTAAAAGGAAGCCAGCTTCACAGCCCCTGCACAGTGTGTGTGCGTTTCGCACATCGCATACATTTCACGCATAAGATGCACTGACAGTAGCTCCGTCTAAAAAAAAAACTGTGACTGAAGATGGCTTTGCGTGTCTTAGTGTGTTTTAGCATGTGTAGACAAGTCTGGTAGCATGTTAACATTTTGTAAAGTGATGTCTTAACAGCAAGTAGAGGAAATTAGTGTGTGTGTGCGTGTTTGTGTTTCTACCATCACGGCCTAGACAGTACAAGTCAAAAAGAGTTATATATTGAGTTACATATTTTTATCTTTTATTCTGTCATTCGCTATTAAACAGGCCACGTGTTCTCAAAAAGTCTGTGTATCAGTTCGGGAAATAAAGTCATACTGACACTCAAATCGATGCTTTAAAATGCATGCTTAACTTTGTTCTTCTGCAAGGAAAGATTTATAAGTTTTTTTTTTAAGAAAAAATATGGAGGGAAAAACTGAGAGGAAAGACTCACCGTCTATAAATGTGCCTGTGAGAGTAACCAGTATGTAGACCTTACCCTCAGGTTCAAGGTCAACCTGCAACACACACAAAATAAATCAATAGATATTATTTTAGACATTTATTTTAATTAAAGGTTTAGACAAAACTACTCATTTAAATATTAATTTTGATCATTTTTTCTGTTCTCTCTAAATTTGAATATCAATAACACAAAAGTATGGGAGAAAGTTCGCTGACATTTTCAATTTGTGTATTTAAAGTTTTGTGCACAATATTTTTGTATGACAAGTCAGTTTTGAGTGATATATGCACACGTTAAAAATAATATAGGTGAACGCAATCACACAACCCGCTCTACCATCCACAGCAGTCACACTTACACCACGGAAAATGTAAATGAGGTCTGGCAGAAGTGAAATATTAGAGCTGGCTGGACTACAGATTACTGTAGAGTAAAAAGAGAAGAGAGATAACGGAAAGACAAACTCAGAAATGGAAAGAGACAGAGAGGGGTAAGCAGGGGGCGTTTATGAGTCTGTGGTAAACTCTGTGAAAACCAACTTGTGGGCGTGTGTTGAACTGCATGTCATACATACCTAAACTGTATGTGCTTCTGTATGTAATGACAGAACCATAGGTAAAAGAAGTAAACTATAGGGAAGAGATATTGCATGCCAACAGCAAGAGAGTGGCCAACCAGATCAACCAATCAGAAAAGCTCTCTCCGTTTGTGTGTATGTGTGGGGTGGTCTAAATATAAGTCTGATGATAATTAGCGAAAAAGCACTAACAACATATGTGATAAACTATAAGCAAATTAGCCTAATTAGCACACACTTTTCTTATATATATATATATATATATATATATATATATATATATGTAGACTGATTTAATTGAGATTAATTTTGTTTATTTTGCTTTAGCAGCTTTCAGTAGAGTTCAGCTGAATATTTTTTTCACCAGTCATACTTCCTTTCATTTGGTCAGAACTGAAAGGAGAAAAATTTGCAGACTATGACATAGCGTGTGTCAATCTCCAATAAACACATCTTCCATTTTATATACTTTTGATACTAGTTTCGCTCACTGATAAAATAGAATAACAGAAACTGCTGGATTCCTAGAGGCAGTTCACATATAGGGAAGCTTGCACACACGCAAACAGAATCTTCACATACCATCTGCCCCGAAGGCCCGAGGCTCTACACAGAAACAAATACACATACTGACAGGAGACTGAAACCTGGCACAGTACACCCACATCCCTGACAGAATGAAAGCAGAGTATCATTAATAAGCAGTTATGTGACCTGCAGTTGCAGAATCAATAAAAATAAGGCCGTGTATCTCTGAGGTCCACTGAATATCATCTGGAACCCAACAGAAGTTGATCAGATGTGCAATACAGTTTTGGAGCTGGTAAGATTTTTACATTTATTTATTCATTCATTTATTTTTTTGCAACAATCATATTTAAAACTTTAACATTTGTTTTTTAGATCCATACGTGAATAGTGCAAATTACATTTTGCTATGCAATACTTTTGCAGTTTTTGAAATCAACACATTCAAAAAATAGTCATTTAAAGTGTGCACTTTCACCTTAAACAAAGAAGTTGAAGTAAAAGTAACCTTGAGGCTAATAAAGTGTATCTCCATATTACTGTTCACTTAATGAACAAACGTTCAGGACACATACAGTAAAAACAAGATGATCACTCTAAAAATAATGTCCCTGTGCATAGGCATTCTGGGAAAGGAGAACTAATAGTACTTCAGCTGAATAATAAGGTTACAAGAAGACTTGTACCACTTCTGCTGAGAACGAGCAAGACGATTTGCATGTGCATGTTCAGCCTGGTCATTGAAATGCTGACAACAAGTATTTTACAACTGTGTCCTAGTGACCCTGCAGCAGTGTTGAGTTAACACACCGATGTGAACTAGCTCTGAAGGAGGTATGTAGACATGGAAACTGTGGTGCTTAAACCACAGAAGATGCTAAAACCACAGAGCAAGATGTTTCAGCTGGTCTTAGCTGCAACCGTTCCACAGAGAGTCAGTCGATAATACCAAATTGTATTGTCTGACTGTGCATTACTCACAAACCTATTTTTATTAACATCAAGATCATGCATCAAGATCCATGTCTAGAGCAGCCTTATTCTGTATCAGTGAGCAATGTTGCACTGTTGGACATAAGGGTGTAAGTGTGAACCCACACAAATGATGGTGGAAGGTGATAACACTCATAAGTCTGCTGAAGGAAAAAAACACAACAACACTAAATGATAGAGACTAAACAAAGAAAACTCACAAAACACAAAAGAACAAAACCAACAAAAGAACACATTGCAGCACAACAAAGCATGTCAAAAGAAACACAATACAATACAACACGACCAACAGTGCGGGGCTCAGGGGAAACTAGAGAGTGCTGTAATACCTGTTCAGCCAATTAGAAATAAACAACAGGGGTGAAATCACTATTGTATTTGAACACAAACCTAAATATGCACTAAATTTAGTAAATAACACAGGCTTTTAATGACTTGTTATACCAGTTTCTAACAAAATACACTTAAAATGCATTTTTAAAACACACAGAAACATCACAGCTGCAGGTGGAGGGGTTGTGACACTTTCCAATGTGCTTTTCTACTGTAGATACAAAGATTGTGTACTGTGATAAAACTGTGATAAAACAAGATAATAAACTTTAAAACCAAACTGATGTCTGCATCAGCCTGCGTTTTGAATTAAAATGTTAATTTAACTTTAAGATATGATCAAATTCATATCTGCCAATCAAAGTTTTAGGCCTACAGCACAAAAAAACAGTTACAGTCGTTAAAATAACATTACAACACTACCCCAGACTCTTTTGTATTCTAGTATGCTGACAGCTTACGGTCCTAAAGTACTTTAGTACAATAGTGTGCACCAAAGTACTGTACTAAATACTGCTTTGCATTCTGGACTAGTTATCAATATGCACTTTTCTCTCCAATGGCACCAGATGCATAATAACAATCTTTTGAAACTTTACTCAGGGAGAGTCTCACCTCTATTCTGTATATAGCCTGGGACAGCAACTCTATCAAGAGATGCTAACTGTCCGGCTCATCAGTGCAAACATACCAACCTAGGCTAAATGACACAAATTGTGATTTAAAAATCACATCTCCATCAACTCCAAGCAAAGCAATTTCTCACAATACTTAGAGATAAAAAGCAGTGTGTGATCAATGAAGGTGAAAGAATAGCAGATGTGTGATAAACATTCCTCACCCATCCTTCAAAAGACTCCTCTTTGTTCGTGCTCTTCATCAGATCATCAAACTGGATGGTGCAGTTGGCCACGAAGTCATCGTACCCAATCGGTGCGTCATGAAAAACGGCCAGCTCCACTTGCTTTCCGTTGTTGACGTTAACGGAGAACTCTTCGTTATAAGTGGGCATGTTGGTTTTCTGCTTTGTATGCGTCTGTCCGATCTTATACTCGTCCACTTTCACTACGATGTAGGGGTCCAGGGTCGGGTTCGGCTTGCTGAACATCACAGCGTGTCGCATAGAGGTGGTCGTGGGCTTCAGGTCCACCGCTTCGCCGATGCGCAACTTCAGATACCCGTTAAACTTCATTGCGTCCTCTAAACTCGAGCCTAGCAAATCTAAGGCTAACTGGCTTAGTGACTGTGTGACATTACATCACCTGAACGGGCAAATGTGAATGCACAAACGCGCACCGGTTAAAAGTCTGTGCATGGGAAACAAAGCGTTGTTTGAAACACCTGCTTTGCGGAAGGACTGCAGCGAGTGGGCAGAAAGGGGAAGTGAAGGAGTTCACGCCTGATTACGCGTCTCAAGGGACTCGGTGACAATTATGTTGTTCTCTCGCTGTCTTTAAACTTTTCTGTTATACCCGCTGTTGAGTTATTACGACGTCGCCTTGGTGAAGTTTACGTAGGCACTTTCACAGTCCGTCCATATTTGCTGAATTTCGGAACCGTGTCAGACAAACCTTCGTGTAAAAACTTCTATTTCAGCATGACAAAGTAAGCGACAGGGGGCTGAAAGATACTGTCCACAGATAACTTTAAACAAAGCCACGGGTGGACCACCTCTGTCTGAAGTACCTGCTGACTGGATTCGGCTGAAAGTGGAAACACACCTGTCTCACACGAGCATATAGAAATAGCGCCACCTCTTGGCAGGACTTTTTCAACAGCACTCCTAGGGTTTCACCAAGGCATTACATTTAAAATGATTAAAATCGTTTAGTAGCCTATTAAATAACCTGCAAATATCATTTGAAGTTTTTATAAATAAGCGAGTAATTAAATATATATAAATATAATATATACATTAAATAAATAATATTAATAATAACACATTGTACATTAAATAACATCAGATTTTTATAGCAATATAAAATTAAATCAACAAATAAATACATGAGATGATATATACAGAGAATATGTATTACATAATCATTATTAGTATTACATTTAAACTAGTTATGTAGCCTAGTCTAAATTTACTCGCTTGAATAATTTGAATTAATATATTCAATGTATAGGGGTAGTTGACATATTAACTATGAGTAGTTGACATATGTTGTGACAGAAAAGTAAAAAAAACTCAAATACTGAAGATTGAGTTGCTCCAGAGCTGCTCTACATGAAAGGCCCGCTGGTGTCAGATGACCTTTGACCCCTCTTTATCTCTTTTCCAGCTGGTGTAAATTCAAAGTGGAGACTCCAAACACTCTCTTCTCTGTCGGTGTCAGTGGTCTTGTAGTGGTGTGGAGAATCTCAGACCTTTGGTGATAAAGAGTTCAATGGGATGCTGAGCTTTGGTGGTTACTGGTGTAGCATCAATCTTGGCCAGCAGGAGACGCTGATGCTTAACGTTACTGCAGCTTCAATTGTTTAACCATCAAGCCCGTTTATATATATATTCAGTTTCCATAAGTTGTCCTGTGACTTTGTCGTTCCAGCTGTCATACCCTTGTATCTCAGCAACTTTCTCTCTCCCTCTAGAGTTTTGTGTAGTATGAAACAGTATTAAAACATGTATTCAGCACCAAATCACCTTTAATGGTCTTCGTGGTTAGTCCCCTCCTGAGTCTTCATTAAAGAACTGCCCTTTTCACCTGGAGCGCAGTGTGTGAGAGTTTAAATTCAGGCCATTTTGACGAGCACAACTGTTCTGGTCACAGTGGTTTTATTGAAATCCGGCAGTTCATTCACTCTCTAGTGTGCGAGTATGTGTTCAGAGCACAGCAAATGTGTATTTCAGGACGTGTGTGTATAGTGGGCCTCTGGTGTTTTTGTTTCTGGTCACATGGCAGCATACTATAAACCATAGTAAAACTAGCTGTATTTTTTATGATTGCACGTGAGAAAGTCTGAATAATGTACATCATGTAAATAGTACAATATAATATAATAGCCTATACAATTTCTTAATATGTAATTGTGCTATTATTGTGTAATTGTATATATATATTTTTTGTATATATTGTATATATATAATGTATATATATATATATTTATATAAGTATATATGTATACTTAAGTATAAATATATATATATATATATATTTATATAAGTGTGTGTGAATTTGTAAATTGTTCAGAATTCGATGAACAGAAAGTTAACTAACAAAGAAAACAATTTAACTAAAATAGAAAGCTTTTGATTAATTAAATGCATTCTTGCTAAATAAAATTGCATCCTTGCTTCTTGTAGAAAATTACAAATATATTTTGTTATATATTAAATAATTATGAAACGTAAATTATGAAAAATAAAATAAAAAGGCAAATAAATAAAATAAAACAATATTGCATTTAACTTTCCCCATCAACTTTTCCCCACACAAAACCTCACAAGATATATTTGCATCCCTATGTGACAACTAGCCCCAGTTTCTCCATTGTGTAGTCATGCAAGCTTACATCACTAAAGTGTTCACTAAAGCTCATAAACTATATCTGACTAAACACAAATACATATGCTCAAACCCTGCAGGTCCCATTCAGCTCCCATATACACTTTAAAACTCATTCCAAATCTCTCATTCTCAAACGCACACACAGTTACTTTACTCACTTATTGAACTGCTGCTACTCCATGTCAGGCCATGCGACTCGTTGAGATGTGGGTGAGGTATTTATGGGTGAAAGGCCAAAGTGTGTGTGAGTGCGTGCTTTCTGGCTGGTATTATAACTCGGTGTTTGGGAATGGCAACAGCTGCAGCAGAAGGGCGTAAAAGAAGAAAAACAAAAATCAGAGAAAGAAATAGAGAGTGAATGATGGAGTGAGTGTTTGGAGAGACAAGTTTAAAAAGAGTGACAGGGAGAGCGAGCAGAGAGGACAGTTTTAAAGCAGAGGAGAAAGTGTGTGACACAGGGCAGGGTAAGAGAGTGTGTGTGTGTGTGTGTGTGTTTGAGTGAAATGAACTCCAGATGTGATGTGGTCTCAGCTCTGACCAGGCGTCAGAGCAGAATTAGAGGTTTTAGAGGGCAGAGAAAACAACAAAAGAGGAGAAAAATCTTTAAAAAACACTCAAATGTCACTATAGAGGTAAGTAAGGTAGTGTGTGTGATTGGATGCGTGTTTGTTTCTTCCTAACAGAGTCTTCAGAATGATTTACTGAATGTCTGTGACACAGGGAGCACGGTTACTGATAGAGCATGAAAATCAATTCAGGAGGAAGGAGAAGAACAGAGATGCAGAAAAATGAAGTCCAGGGGTAAAAGCAGATGTCAGAATGAAAGGGCCAATTGGCATGAAAGAAATCAGACAGACATACAGCAAAATCACCTTCTCCAGGCAGCGGTTAACAGTCAGCAGATGTTTCTGTTGGTGTGTGTGTGTGTGTGTGTG
>JAUMHR010000063.1:13957727-13968930 GCA_032361145.1 Enteromius fasciolatus | reverse complement strand
GATGACGGCTCACTCAGGGCGGGTCTGAGGTAAGACACCAGTTCAGTCTGTGTGACACGCTGCTGTCAATCAATTATCGTGGGAGTGGCCTTTGTCTGTGTGATTGTCGGATGTGCATTTGAGAATGGCTTGATTTCAGAAGGGACAACTTGTTTTTATTAAATTAAAAGAAAACTACTGGGTGGATCTTTATCATTGTAGGGTGGTTGTGTACACACACTCCTAACACACATTTCAGTCCAAACTGCTTGTAAAAGTGCATGTGGCACCGGATGACCCCTTTAAAGAACCATGTCTTTCTTACCTCTGAAGTACCTTCTTTTGCCACAAAGAACCTTTTGTGAAACACAACGGTTCTTCAGATGTTAAAGCTTCTTTACAGAATCATTTTGGCAAAAAGGTTCTTCTATGGCATCGTGAAGCACCTTTTTTAAGAGTGTACAACAAAAACGTTTAAGAGCTTTATCCTCTCTCTCATTTTCTGACATTTCTCAATCCTCTTTCTGTCATCTGTCAGGCATTGTTGATGGCAGTTCTCCTGCTTCCACCTCTCTGTGCCACAACCAGGTGGAGGAGCAGGACAGGCTGCAGCTAACCTCTCTTGAGCCCAGCCCAGCACTCTACAGCCTGGCTAGTGTACACGCTCTATCTGCTGTGAAGAAGGAACCTATGGAGACTGCCACTGGTTACCTTTACCACCTGGATTACAGTCCTGACCCTACCCACAGCTCCCCCACCTCACTTAACACTACCACCCAAGACTATACCACTCTCACAGTGGCCCAAACGGACCTTACTGGTGAGTTTGGAGGTCATGAAGCCCACATGACCTCAAACCTAAATGGAGACTTCCTATGTGCGGTTTCAGAGGGAGAAAAGGGTGAGATGAGAGAAATGGAAGATGAAGGGGAAAGACAACTCACAAAACTAAAAACAGTGCATATAAGGGAAGAGATGACCGACCTTTGATTTTAAGTGGAGGTAAAATCACAATATTATTTTGAAATATTGATTGAGGTTTTTTTATGTTTTCAGTCTCTGAATGTTTTGATGTTTTTTTAAGTATTAAATTATTTTGGTGAATCTGTCACTTGGTTTGACTCCAGTTTGGTTTGGAGAATCTATGCAAAGTCATATTTAGAGACCACAGTTTTTGAAAGTGTTTTTTTCCCCTCTTTCTTTCTATTTCCACACACAGGTACCTTTTTAGCTATAGCCTATACATATAACAGGGGTTTTCAAACCAGAGGTGCTCAAGAAAGGTCCACAGACATGACATTATTATCATTTCATTCTGCCTGAAAATCCAGAGATTAATAAAAAGTTTTATTTTATTTTATTCTTTGTTTCTCTACATCTAACAAAGCATCATAATTAACATTTTAAAGACACATATTTTTCTTAATCACAGGAGAAATTGGGTCTTTATACATAAACATATATAGCTGCCTTTTTTATTTTTGGAGTGGTCTCCTTTGCTATGGAAATAATCATTTTGGAATCAAAAAGTTTGAAAGCCCCTGGTATATAGAAGAATAGTTCCCCCCCCATTTTTCTTCTAGGCCTATATATTCTTTCCATCAATCATTTTATAATATTTGGAGTGTTTACATGCATTTCTGAACTACAAGTACCAGACAGCTCTGATTTTCCCCCTCTATCTCTCTTCCTCTCACACGAGGGAAGTGTGGACGTATGTGTGTGTTTTACGAGGGTCACCTGCTAGTTTCTGCCAAGAAGAGTTGAGTTTAGCAAACAGGTGGATGTCTGGTCACGTGTTATCCGAGTCAGACCTTAAAGGTCACCTCCCTATAGAAACACACATGCACAGACACACTTTATTCACATGCATATTAAAAATGACAAATCTGTGACAATTTGTCATTACATTGCCTGCAGCTTCAAATTGCTTTAATAATAACAATGTGCAAATGATTTGAATTGTAGGCAATACAAATATAAATACAAATGCACAATGTTTGCTTATACAAATTAAGGGATGAGTCAGAAGGGTGGTTGGTAATCGAAGGCTTGTCACATGTGCTTTAACAGAATGTTTGGGGTATTATCTGTGCACAAAATATGCTAAGAGATACTTGTTTCATTTGAATTTTTTTTCTGAAAACAGTTTTCAGAGAGAAATATGGGTGAAATATTTTTTTCTAAAAGATTTGATTAAATTTACCGTCTGTGTTTTACAGTGATCCATCGCTGTAAGCATACAATCAGAATTTGCTGTCAAAACTAATATCACTTAAAATCTCTTTTTTTAATATATACTGTAGATTAAACTCAAAACACCTTGTATTTTAATGTACAGTATATTAAAACATGTCAGTAAAGTTGTAAATGTGAAAAAACTTATATGATTGTGTATGTGAGTGAACTGTATGTTTGTATATGGAAGAGTGTGTGTTTTTGGTTACAGTAGTTTGTTTTTTGTAAGGGTCAACATTTGGTTGGTCTTCAGGTTGCCTGTCTTTTTTTTATTATTATTTTTATTGGTGCTGGTTTGACATCTGCAGTATTTAACTCCATGATGAAAGCTATGCAACCATTCTGAAATGAGAAATGACTTTTAGAAATTAATGAAAAGTCTCTTACATCATTGTCAGAAAGTAAAAGGATATAGGTGTGAAATGAGCTAAATACATGAGCAAAATGCAAAACAGCCTTGTGAATAATATTTTAGCATGAACAAAATGTTGAAGTTATGTATTTTTCTAAAAAAAAAAAATAAATGGGAAGCACAAAAAGTGATTCATTAAATATTTATGCTGGAAAAACAGCCTCATTCGAGTGATTTCATTCATGACTGAGAGGTCTTGTAAACTTTTGAACATAGATTTGTTTGCGTTTTCGTGTTATGTCTGCAGTGGATGTTAAATATTCAGACGGACAGGAAACATGCAAATAAAAAGATTTAAGTAGTCAGGGAGGGGAGGGAAGCAGAGACCTGATACAGAAAGGCCAGGCCGGGTGCTGGAAAATCAGCGGTGATCGTTTGCACATGCCTGGTGGTCTGGAGCTTGTTAGCAAGCTGGTCTTGTCTCAGACTCTAAATTCAAATAAACAGGAGGGCGATTTCTGGAGGCCCTGCCGTCTCCTGTTAGGGGGGTCCAGAAGGAGGTAGAGAAACAGACAGAGAAATGATTTGTAAAAGACTGTTACAGATGGCACTGACAGGCGTTGTGTGAATCTCTTAATTTCTTCATCGGAACAGATTTGGAGAAATTTAGCATTACAGTATAATTGTTGACCAAACGATCATCTACAGTGAATGGGTGCCGTCAGATAGTTGAAACAATATTCCAGAAGTTATTCACATGACTCCAGTCCATCAAGTAATGTCTTTTGAAGTCAAAAGATGGGCATTTATAAGAAACAATCCATCATTAAGGCGTTGTTGCTTATGGTCAAAATACCAGTCCATAAAAACACAACTCCATGTCCTATTGTTCTCTCACATCAAAATCCACTGACATGGATGTTTAGAACGGTTGTAAATGGTGTTTGATCTATGCATATTTCTCTCCCGATTCAGACAAGATGCTTTTTTACTATAAATAGAGGATTCATTTTAGTTGAAAGCAAGTTAAAAATGTCTTATTGATGGATTTGTTTATTACAAACAAACTACTCTTCACATCACAAAAGTGAAATAATCAATCAACTGTGGATTAATGTGATGTTTGTATTCACTGTTTGGACTCTCATTCTGACGGCACTCATTCACTGCAGAGGATCCGTTGGCAAGCAAGTGATGAAGTGTAAAATTTCTGCAAATCTGTTCTCTGTTGTCACTGACATCTTGAAAGGCCTGAGGCTGAGGGTGAGTACATTTCAGCAAATTCTCCTTTCTGGCTGAACTATTTCTCTTTAAAAACCACAAAAACTTAAGCTAACCAACCAAGAAAGCTTTTCTCTGAAATTTAGCTGAGAGACCTAGTGTGAATGCCAAACAAATCTGAATATACCATCATCTCAGCAGTATTGCTGGGCGTTGTTTTGCATTGTAATTCATGACTCCTTTAACCAAGTAGGGAAAACCAGGACAGGACAATAGAACAAGAGAGAGAAAAGGAAATAAGAGCATTGTCACCTGTTCTCAACCAGCCTAGGTGACCTGGTTGCCATGGGAGACAGCCAGGTATCAGATAACACCAGCTCAAAAAATGAACGTTTTGAAAGACAGGAGTGTCTGCAAAAATGTATATGTGCTGATTTTGATCCCATGCAATGGTTTTAAGTCATAATGTGCAAATATAAAAACGTGATGGTGATCGAAACCACATACCTCACACTGAGACAGTAATAAAAAAATATGAACCTCTTAAACTGAGCCTTATTAAAAACTATGACCTCTCACCTTTGGGGGTTTGAAATGCGGGGGACTTAACCCTGAATAGCAAACAGAGCTGGATTTGTAACCTGAACCCCCATGCCCCCACTAATGAGAGGTCAAAGGGCACACGCTGCTCCTCAGCTGTGTTTCATACCTGTGTGTGTGCGTTTCATTTGCTGGTAAGGGTTTGATTATGTATTTGAAACAGACCTACTGTGTAAGATTTGTAAGTGTGAATGTCAAATATAAATGCAGAGTGTTAGATATACTTGCTGACAAATGTGAATACTTGTGTTTATTTAAAGCATTTTTCCTTAGTTTGAAGTCTAAAGTTTGCACTGAACAGATCAATTCCAGGACAAATGCCATTAAACTAACTTGAATTCGAACTTATAAACATAATTTATATACGCAAATAATAACAAATTCTGTCATTCAAACTTTCATTCTTTGCCTTCTGGGATATGAAGCTGTCATTCATCTTTACTGAACTTTGACCTCTACAGCCTTACATAATTTCTTTGGTATGTCTGCTTAAAGAGAGACTGAGAGGTACAGAGGAGAAAGTTTGGTCCAGTTACAGACCACTAGTACTAATATTGCTTAACACAGTATTTCTGCAAACAGATGCAATTCAACTGTACAACAATTCAAAAGAATGCAAAAGCATTTCTTATAGGGGTACGGTTAGTCTGGAGTAATTCTAATTTAAATACATTTGTGAAAGTGTAAAGTACATGTCATCACCTAAATGTGTGTGTGTAGTTGAATGACACAGGTTGTTAAAATTAAGAAAATATGCAAGGATTTCAGTGAAACACACACACACACATACGTGGGGTTAATCTATGCCCCCTGGTGAAATTGGACCACAGAGGGAGAGAGCACAACTGTTTTTTTCATTACTTCTTCTTAAAGGCCACACACACCACTTATTCAGAATGCAGGACAGACATTACTCTTCGATTTATTCAATGGCATTTTATCTTCTTGTTCCAGATTCTGATCTGGAACAACATCTGCGAAAGTAGGAGAAGATGAGAACAATACAAAATTACAGCGCCTTAACAGAACAGGAGAATGAAATAGATAATATTTTACAGAGGGTGAGATTGATTATTTGTCCGTTTGTGGAAAAAAACAGTTGGATGATACTGACTGGCGCCCTCTTCCTGTAGCACAAAAATATGACACTTTGAGTCTTGCAGACAAGTTTGGATTTGTATTATTTTGCATTTATATATGCATGCATATGAACACGAGAGAGAGAAAATTATTGTTATTGATCCTTTTTAAATAACGGCCTACGACATTAATTATTAGTATTATTATTAATGTTATTAATACTTTACTTATGATATCAATATAGCCCCGGTATATGCCATCAATATGTCTAAATAATTTCTTTCTAATTCCAGCGTGTAAATTGAACATTTTAATTTCAGATATGTAATCTCTCATCTCCTAATTGTTTTTTAGAATCCTTTAATTAGTCAAATATTTTTTAAGCTGCTTGTATTGCGCTCTGTAAAAAAATGTTTCATCGTTACAATTTTCTATTAGCAGTTAATTAATCTAATTTAAATTAGCAGAGCTTCAGATTAACTGATCAGTTATTAAATTCAAAGTGCACTAAAATGATCACTGCAGGTTGTGGCTTGTTTTTCTTCAAAATTTAAATCAGTAGCTACATGTAACGTTTTCCATTTAAGTGCTTTAATAAATGTTTTTAAAAAAACGATTAGGATATAGACTATATTTTGTTGTTGCATATTTTGTAAGCACACCATTCATATAATCTCATCTCAGTATGTGATCTTCTTATGTGAAAGAATAAAAAGAATAAACTATAATCTACATTTTGACGTTAAACCAAGGCCTATAGTAGCCTAAGTATGACTTTGTTGGCATTTAATTACGTGCCCCAGGGTTGCTACGCCCCTGCATCTAAATACAGACCTGAAAACAAAACCAATGCAGCCAAAATCATGTTTAAAATGCATTTAGCAATCCAATTCTTGATTTTTTTTAAACGAATTAAAATGAAAGTAAAAGTTCCATTAGGCAATATTATTTTAATAAATAAACGCGCAATATTTTCTCTCTCGGCTGCAGCAACGTCTAATTAGCGGTGGATTCTCCTCAGCTTAGTCTTTCATTTACACCTCACAGAAAACTCATAAACACGCACTCAGTAAAAAGAAAACAGTTTACACCTTCACAGTGGTGGAGCGCGGACTACTAAACATGAAATACGGTGACATTTATGTTGCACTTATTAGGATGCTGTGTGTGTGTGTGTGTGTGTGTCCTCACCCTGTATCATCACAGTAGAGCCCATTGGTAACGTCGGGCCGCACCGTGTGTGTGAGTGCGCGCGCTTCTGTTGGTCCTGAACATCTTGAAATGATCATGATCTGAGAGCGGGCACGCCGCCGTGCTGGGGGCTGGTAGAGGCTCTGGTGTGGGATGGAGGGGGTGCACTGTGCTGAACACACTACCGTAACCTGAGCTGCCATCGGCCCATCAACTGTTCAGGACAGTAGAGATAGTTTTAGGCATTTATTTGTTAAAAATATTATTATTAATTTGTGAAAACACAGGGATAGAAGTAGCACTGAATTGGTGAATGGGTCGCAGTTCACATTACACTGTGCAATTATAAAAGCAATTAATACTAAAACTTAAGGATTTTTTTATATTATTAATTTAGCTGTTTGCAAAGTGTGACGTTGCAAAGAAAAAAAAAAGATAAAATGCTATTATGTACATTTGAGTTCTCATCAGATGCTTGGATACAGATGAACTACAATTCAGCTTCTGGTAGAATATGTAGATTAAAAAATTCACTGAACATCTGCTTGATGAGTAAACCATTGTTCAATGGCATTAATAAACTATTAAGAAAAAGAGAGGACAGAACACGATTGGTTGTTTTTACAGGGGTTGAGAGGACAATTAAAGATTACACAGATATTAATTAGCATTAGGGAATATTCGACGTCCAAAATCCTCAGACCGTCCTAAAACGGATAGGGAAAAATTAGGGGAATATTTTTCCAAAAAATAAAATAACCTCAGGCGGGCCAGCTGGATTTCCCGGTGTCATGTTACGGATATCTTCAGAGATAAAGAGCTGTGACCTAGAGACTAAGAGCTCGTCAAGCTCACAAGTTATTCGCTAATGGATCGGTTTAGTGTTTCAGACCCAGCTTACAAAACCACACGGAACAAATGCTCCAACGGAGGGGCGTTTTCAACAAGATGAAGTTATTTAAAAGTTAAAATATGGTGGCTCGTTCAGTAATAAATAAAAAATCATCTTAATAACTGTTTTATTGTTCTTGAGTGTTGTTCTTTAGGGATTAAAGAAGTTCTTGATATTTCAATAGTTTATAAATAAAAATGTTTGTAGAACCTATCTAGTACATCAAATAACTGAAATGAAGTCAAATTCATGTCGATTTAAGATAGTACCGTTCATTAATTGGTTATTCTCTTTCAAGGCCATTGACTTAAGTTCAGGTGGCAGAAGAGGTCATGTAGGCTTTTTGCACATTTATGAATTATTATAGGTATTGTTGCTTGTGTAAATTATTAATTAGTAAAATTAAGTAATTAAAATTAAGTAAAAAAAATATTAGATCATTTCTGAGATTTACAACAGAATCACAAAATATTCACAAGCATGTGTTGCTCCCGCGTTTAGCATCTTTGACTCTTAAATCCTTCATCAAACGTTCATATTAACAAGCTGTGAAAATGCCACCTAATTAGGAGCACACAGTGGTTATCATGATAAATTGCAGAATACCTATTCATTTAGAATGGCTTTAACTTAAAGCAGAAGTACAAAAAAATATATAGGTTGAAGTATCTAAACTGTGATATTAGGAAGGCGGAAGAGTATGCAAGGTTTGAGGTGCTTGTGATCATTTAATAATTGATTAGTAGCCTATCAACTGCAGTGTGAGTGAGTGTGTGTGTGTGTGTGTGTGTGTGTGTGTTCAAGGTCTCCAGTTTCAGGCCTTGACGTCCGCCCTCCGGGGAGGAAACGGAACGGATCTGTAGATGCAGTTCTGCTCTGCTGGCCGGTTTCAGAACAGACCGGGGCGAGCTAATCACGGAATGACGCTGTGCTGGGTTTCTCTGTCATTTATCCACAAGGACAATCCGCATCCGAATCTCAAGTGTGCAACCCCGGAGGGTGACAGTGGTGCCACTCAACCGGTTTTCAAAATTGGAGCTGCATCAAGAGATAAACGTGGCACGGGGATTTTTGTCCGAGGACTCATTTAAAAGGAATACATACAGAGCCTCGGAATAGGAGGGTATTACGTTGTGTATTGCACCGGGCCGCAATGTCAATCTTGCCCTCTTTCGGCTTTACGCAGGAGCAGGTCGCGTGCGTCTGCGAGGTACTGCAGCAGGGTGGAAACCTGGAGAGGCTCGGACGTTTCCTTTGGTCCCTGCCAGCCTGTGACCACCTCCACAAGAACGAATCCGTGCTGAAAGCGAAGGCCGTGGTGGCCTTCCACCGGGGAAACTTTCGTGAGCTCTACAAGATCCTGGAGAGCCACCAGTTCTCCGCGCACAACCACCCGAAACTGCAGCAGCTGTGGTTGAAGGCGCACTACGTGGAGGCGGAAAAGTTGCGGGGCCGCCCGCTAGGCGCTGTGGGCAAATACCGCGTGCGCAGGAAATTTCCTTTGCCCCGTACGATCTGGGACGGTGAGGAGACCAGTTACTGCTTTAAGGAGAAGTCTCGGGGCGTGCTGCGTGAATGGTACACGCACAATCCCTACCCGTCTCCACGGGAAAAGCGGGAGCTGGCGGAGGCAACGGGACTGACCACCACACAAGTCAGCAACTGGTTCAAAAACAGGAGGCAAAGAGACCGGGCAGCTGAGGCAAAAGAAAGGTGAGATATAAATGCAAAAGAATAAATAGCCTACATATAAAAATATATACAGGTAGCCTACACAAAGGCCTACCGTTTTTGAGAGTGAACTGAGGTGCGTGAAATAAACGTTATCAATAAAAATAAATAACGCGCAAATTTAGCGTTCATCTTTGTAGTCACTTTCAGAGAGAAAAACAGCATATTTGAAGAATGTATCGTTCATAGCCTAAAACGAATCTAAACCAACATCAAGTTACACTGTCTAAAATTATAATTTGTAGCCTATATTTGTAATTTAATACTTTACATATTACCTGGATATTTTAATTTTTTTATAAATAAAAGCTAGGATTGTAAAATAAGTCTCTTTTGTTCTAAAGACCGAAACAAGAGCAGAAGACGAATAAGAATGATTTAGTCCTGTATTCATATAATTTAATTGGCCTAATATTTTGAATATTAAAGTTCAAATAAACAAGTCTAATGGTTTAAGCTACTTTGAATTATATCCTCTAAAATCCTCTGTCGTAAATCTGTGATGACAGTTATCTTTTCAGTCATGTTGACATATAGACGAGGTGGTGCGTGAACAGTTTTTAGTCTTGTGTTAAAAACAAAGCAAACATGAAGCATTAGTTTTTTGTATAGGTTTAATAATTATTGTAAAATTAAACTATTTTAACCATAACACGCCTATTAAAGTCTATCACTTTCTAATAGGTTACTACGTAGCCTAATTCTAGGCCTGTAATATGTCAACATAATATGTTAATAATGTAATATTCGCCCAACAGAGAAAACAGCGAGAACAACGGTGGTAAGCAGAGCCAGCGGTCTCCGCTCGACGGAGTGAAGTCGCTCATGTCCAGCTCAGAGGATGAGTTCTCTCCGCCGCAGAGCCCCGAGCACAACTCCGTGCTTCTGCTGCAGGGAAACATGAACAATCCCGGGGCTTCCGCGTACCCAATGCCCGGCCTCGGCGCACAGCACACGGTGCACAGCATGCAAGGACATCCGCATCAGATCCAGGATTCACTGTTGGGATCTCTAACATCCAGCCTTGTGGATTTAGGATCTTAGGACGTCTTGTTCATAATTTAAGCGACGAGACTTAAAACCATAACCAATATTTACGGCGTTACCGCATATTCGACGCACATGACGTTTGCTCAAATAAACTATTCTTTTGCAGACGATTAGGAAAATGGGAGAAAATCAAGAGAGCTTCTCTGAGTTTTGGGAATTTTAAGTATACTGGACAAGTGCGTAAAATTTGTAAAACCAGTAAGACCAATATTTAAGAATATTCACAGTGTTGGATACATAAACCTTTAATAATTTATGATGTTTTACTCAAAGATTAATTTATAGAAATTGTTCTATTGGACAGTACGAATAGCAGGGATTTTTAATGAGAAATCATTGGCTTCAAACATCTTAAACTAAACTTTAAGGATGGATGTGATCCATCTTTTGGATGTGAAAACTTTGTTTCGTTCTTTTTTTTTTTTTTGTTCAAATATAACACTCAAGTAAAGTCAAGTCAACGTTTTGAGATTTGTCTTTGACGTGGAAAAGCCTGTTAATCAAAATAAAGAAAATCAGGAAACTTCAAAAAATAAACACGAAGGCTCAAAATAATAAAAATATGTCAATCCACGTGACACGCCCAAGCCGGAAGAGGGCATGAGCGCGTGAAAAATGAGAAAGCCTGAAACATCAACAAGAAACACTGGCCCTTTTGCAGAGGGCAGAGAGACGCCAAGAGGCGCCAGGCTGCGCGCTGGGACGAGTTTGACTGTTTGACCGTTATTCAGTAAAACAAAAATTAAAAAAGGTCAAAAATCGGGCACACTTTAAGACTTGCAACATTAAGTTTGATAAACATTTATTAGCTCATTACGCTGTCGGGCTTTAAAAAAATGAGAGAGAATGGAGACAGAGGGAGAGTATTG
>JAUMHR010000063.1:13929967-13957688 GCA_032361145.1 Enteromius fasciolatus | reverse complement strand
TGATAAACATTTATTAGCTCATTACGCTGTCGGGCTTTAAAAAAATGAGAGAGAATGGAGACAGAGGGAGAGTATTGCTCATTTTTCTGTTTGTTATGTTACACTGAAACGCATCGTCCACAAAAACCACTTCAAAACACTGTCAACCCCATTTAAAATAATAATGAGCTTTTGTTTTTTTTAAAACTGAAATTTTAAATAATCGCACATTTGCTGATATTTTTAAGAGAGAGGAATTAAATAGACAATACATTTCCAGCTCCGCATATGAAAACTAACATTTCTAGAACATTCTGCAGTTTGAATTCGTCTTTTCTGTCTCTGTGTACGTCGATAGTCTCGTGTCAGTCTAAATGGTTTTGAACAGAGAGCGCAGAGGGTTTCCGGGCCCTAATTAAAACCATTCTCCGGGTTTAGAGGGACTTGATTGCAGGAATGAGGGGGACACCCTTCAAGCCTCGAGCCACGGGGTGCTGCATAACCGAAAACTATCTATCTATCTATCCAGATTTGAAAAGCATATTTATATTCAATAGGCTATTCACTGTCATTTTTGACAATAGCCTACATAAACCTCCAACACTGACAATTTTCTAAATATCTTTAAAATTGGTAATAAATATCATGCCTGACTTAATCTGAGGAACCTAGAATTCTTCCACCAATAAGGCCAATGCTGGGCATGAATGTCAGCTGTCGTTTTAATCAACAGTCTAATTATATTTTGCACATATTCCTTACATCTGCTGTCCTCATATTGGTAGTTTATGCGAAGACAGAAATTAAGAAATCCAAACAGAAAAAGGTTTCTTTTGATTTTTGTGTTGGTGATGTGGCCACTGGCCAGGTCTGTTTTCACAACCAATTGGTGGAAATAGTTTGGTAACAGAGTAAAACTTTAAAATGGCTATGAATCAGATTTTTATTTCTCATGATAATCAAAGTCCAAACAAAGTGTTAATATTAATTGTTGTTTTGTTTATGTTTTCACGTTGGAGTTTCTTTATCACATTACAGGGAAACATAAGCTAAAAGCATCTTTACACTATTACACAATAAATCATAAACGATTGGTTAAATCTCAAAACCTTAAAGGTTAGAAATGGAAAAAGGGCAAATGGTAGAAATATTTTTTTTTCTGTCAATTTATGACCTGTACGGTAAAATACATAGCCTATATAAATATGGGACTACATGGCTATGATTAGATTCATTGTCTGGCACAAACAAAATGCTGTGAAATACTTCTGGTTTGCCACCTGTACAATGTGACAGTCAATCTCACACAATAGGATCTGCTTGTCAGATAGCTTCACCTGCACAGGTAGTCACTCATCCAGAACTCTCAAGGAAACTGACCCTTAAATGGGTTTTTGGGGGAGGGGGGCCGCACTGAAGGAGCTTTTAAAGTGAGTCTCAAGAGAGCTAGAAGAGGGGGATTCGGTTACCAATGATGCATGGACCTGACAACACTTCAACCAGCCAGACCCCCGACAAAGACTAACATGTGTTTGTGGGAAAGGGATATGGGCGATACATCAGTTCTGAAATCCACTTTTCTGAAGGTCACTGAAAATGAAGCAGCCATTTTTCACTTACATTACTTTAGGACACACACACACACACATCTCAGAGATAAGATAATGCGTATACATTATAGCTGTTTTAGTTTGCAAACATGTATTTTCCTATATGTACATTCTGTTTTATTATCTATAGTCATAATGTATTTTTAGTATATGCCCTTTAAATATTTTATAACAACTATAATAATAATAATACTTATTATCGTTATAGATGCATTTAATAATGTTACAAAAAGATAAAAAATATATATATTTTTAAATATTAGTTATTTATAGCATCTTTGAATTAAAAAGACGCATCATTAAGAACAATCCTCAAAAAAGAAGAAGAAGAAAAATAGAATTAATTTTGGCAGCTCTTTCAGACTTGGAAGCTTTAAGCCAAAGTTTCACTCCCAAGAGATGGAGAGCGAGAGAACAGGATAAAACTCTAGATGGCTCCATTAAAAAAAAACTCAGGAAATGAAAACAGAAATATGATAGCTTCCTGTTTTTCATTGGGACTTTCTCTTTTTGGGGTATAATTACTACAATGAGATCAGTGTGATATAGTCCAAAACCTTAGACACACACACCCTCGTCTTGTAGTATAATCCAGGTTTCTCTGGCGTGCTGCTGCTGGCTGACATTCCAGTGGCAATTTTTGTCTCTCTGGATCACAGTGATCTAGATTCAGATTGTTTGTGGAATTCCGGTAAAGTCCAGATATCAGCGGGAGAACTGGACAGACTACACAACAGGCATTACAAAAGAGTTTCTCTAATCTTTCTTTCTCTTTTTACTTCACTCTTTAGCTATGTGCACATTTCTGTGAATAATTATGTAGCTAGATATTTACCTTAATTCTCTGTCAGTTAATTTATTCAACATTTAAAATTTCAATGAAGTCTGTCCAGAGCAGACTAATCTATTTTCCTGATAAAACAGGAGGGGATTTAAGAGAGTCCACAGACACACTCTTCTCTTATTTGACCATCACACATGCCTTTTGTTTTGCTAACACATTGACTCTGTGGACTTGACTCATTATCTCATTAGCAGAAGCTGGAAAGAATCATAATTACTGTGGCTGCAGGGTTATTTGTCTCTGCTGCCCTCTGGTGGTAATGTTGGACACCTCAAAACACAAGCAAGTGTTTGGACATTTCTACTTCACAGAAAACAACAGATTGTATGTTAAAAAGTAAAAAAAAAGTTAAATATATTAATCTATAAAATAAAGTAATAGGCTATTATTAATGGTAATTTGATGCATAGCTGCAATGATAGAAAAACTACATTTAAGAAACAGCAAAGAAAAATACCTAAGATATACAAACAATTACAAAGCGGTTGCGCGCATTTCTGTAAATGGTGTATGTGTATACGTTCCTAAACGGCAAAAAAAAAGTTGTGATATTGGAGAATGAGCTGTAGACTGACTTGATATGAACTACTATCAAAAAGAGGATGTTAAAAGGTAAAGTATTTGTCTCCCCCTAGCGACGGATCCGAGGTAGTGTATTATTAAAATCATCAACGCACTCCCATCATAAACTTTTTACGCTAACTTATCTGTTTACATTTCAGTAGCGTGGTAATTTGAATGACACTTACGTGATCTCAGCATGTCGACATGTTGAATAAAACAGCATTTACTAGAAGATGAAGAGAGAAGATTCAATCCAATATTAGCATGTAAGTTATGCGATAGCCTAGGCCTTCCTCTGTCTTTAGCCTAACTAGTGTAGGCCTAGATTAGGTTATGCATTCATTGAACATATCTGTTTTAAATAAAAAATAAGAAGTAGCCTATTCTGGTATCGTCACATTTTGTAGAGTGTATAAAGTTTAGTTGACCTGCAGGATTACGTGTACTTTACGTTACTCCAGAGAACTCATAGACGTTATCAAGGTTATCACGTGGTCTTAGATGTTTTTGAGTTACCAGCTTTGCGCCTGTTTCACTGGGTTGATCCAGACGGATTGTTCCTGCAGTAAACATACTGCTAATCGACATGTTAACTGAAGAGCAATGAGTTGAGACGATCATGCACGATCTTGCCCAAAAACTGCAGTGTATTGAGAAGCTGTCAAGAGACTGAAGCTAAGCAATTACTGACTCACTATTGCTTTTCAATAACGCTCATGCTAGTTTTCTTCTGACCGCTCTTATGTGACAGTATTTGTCTACTGCATTTTTTTTCAGACTGCAAGTGACGACAACCATCTGTCAAAACAATAGGTACTTATAGTGGTCTCGATCATTGCACATGGATTTCAGTTCGCATTCATTTTCTTTAAAGAAAGTTGTTAAGATCGAGGCCGCTGTCGAAATAGCGTTTTGAATCGTGACAAACTACGACCGACGACAACACACTCTGATTATTAAATTGTCTGTAATAATCAGTCCAGAAAAGACAGTAAGAACTTCAAATGAGTAGGCCTATATAATTATGAAACGTTCAGGAAGTCTGAGTGACGTGGAAAAACTTTACCCTGAAAACTTGATTGTGAAAAATCAATTTTAATGATATGTAATTCTCAAACTGTTAAAAAAAGTATATATATATATATATATATATATATAGTTGTTAATTAATTTTAAAGTGGCCCAATAGGCTACTCAAGATAAATTGATTTAGCACTTTACATTTGATCATCATCAAATGATGATGGAGATATATCATAACCTTTACACATGCAGACAATCTTTAGTGTTTCACAGAACAGAAGAAAGAACGTCATACATGTTTGGAAGTTGAGTAAATGAATTGTATTTAAGAACAGGCTTTACGATAGCTTAGGTGCATAAAGTATATTTAAAATATGATTAAAAACAGAGGCCGTTCAAATAAATATATAAAACGCAAGGCTAGAAAAGTGTTAATTATGGGCGAGGAGAGATCCTGTCCGTGTTGCTGTCCGCGGTGCTGAATGGCGCCTCTCTCAACGAGTGCGACGCTGTTAGACGTACAAAGCAGAACGTTTTCTTGTGAGGATTTCTGGGACACCCAGAGCCTCCAGACCTGTGCAGTCTGCATACCTCAAACGACCGAATCTTTCAGAAGTAACTAGAGCAGCGTAGTTTCTTCGGCGCACATTTCACCCATAACACACTTTACGCCATGAAACAGCTTTCTCCGTTCTGGGTCATATTTCACAGATAATTCTGCAAACTTCGTATTATGGCACTTTTATAATAAACTAGGCTACTTTTTTGTAAGCGCCTAGCTAACACCATGCATCACCATAAACACAAATGTATAATAAATAAACATTGTATTTTTTTTTTACAGACCCTATTATTATGATTCTTGATTTGTGGTCTTTGTTTCAATATGATGATGTAGGCATCTGTCCAGGTAAAAAGGCCACTGAGCTGGGAGTCATGCCACGCCATATTTGACCACCAGAGGTCGCAGCCAAAAGATAAATATCCAAACCTGAATAAATATATAAACGCAAGAAGCTAATGTGTATTAGACAGATTCTACACACGAACACATTTCCTATAACGTAGTAGGGCTATATGCTAAAGGGTAATTGTGTTTGTTTTATATTTATTCGCTTAGAACTTTAATTTCGTGTTGACTTAAATGGGAATAATAAACTATGGCCCAGTTTCACAGAAAGAGTTTAGCCTAAGCCAGGATTAAGCCATAGTTCAATTAGGACATTTAAATAATTTTTATAAACATAGAAAAAAACATTACTTGTTTGGATCTTAAGGCTAAACAAAGGCACTGATATATCTTTAGATCACCTTGTCCGTGAAACCGGAGGCATATGTGGAGCGATTAAACCATACCGTGATAAATTAGCCAAATACTGTATCAGTGTAAAGGATTCAGAGTACATTTGCATTTAAAACACTTAGCTAGGTACGTTCTTCTTTCTTTTTCTTTTTGGAAAATTGTAATAGATGTTTGCCTAAAGTAGGCAAGTTATATGTATTGTTTTGATTAGAAAATGCAGTCGCAAATTGTTGTGCTCCAGTCTGTACACACCGACAATGCAAATATAGAAATTAGAAGACTCTCTTTTTTATTTTTTATAATCAACCCTACTGCCAGCAGTAATAGGTATATGAATTAATGTGTATACACATTCTTTCAAACCCATACTTAGTTAAATGTTTTTTAAAATAGGCTTTAAGGCTTGTTTGAGCAATTTCTGTCCACTTGCAAAACGATAAACGTATTCGTTTTTTAGTTTCCGAGTAACTTAATTCTCACGCACTTTGTGGCATCAATTTACATGTGATGTAAAATTTAGGTTTAATATTATTTTTAGAACCATATATGTAGACAGCAAACTCCTCTAATAAATGCCCCAGAACGCCACACACTCGCTCACCTAAATAATAAAAAGTCTGGTTTTCTGTATACCTCTGGCAACCCGGGCGGACAGTTTTCATGCTGAGGCTTTGGGGAGAGGAAGGCGGGGTACTTCTTTGTTAGCTCGGCCCTCTCCAACTCGTCATTAGTGCTGATTACCGTTGACCAATTTGACAACCTTATTGACTGCTAAAAAGACTTTTTCATCGTCCCACCCTGCACTCCCCAGCGTTCAAAAGAAACGGAAATTTTCCTCCATTCTCTATCCAGTGTTTAAATAAAGCCGTGCTCCTTTCCCTTCCCATTGCTTTGGCTCCTATTTTCTCCTTTTTCTAGGAAGGAACACTTGGTTTGGCCCCGCCGTTGTTCAGGCTGAAAGAAGATTGAAAAATACAGCTTGTGCTTTTTATTGGGAGCGTTAATGAATGGCGCGGGTTAAACCCAGGTGCGCGCCGTGAACCTTTCAGGCAGTTGGGAAACAGAGGCGCAGTGTTTCTGCTCCAATTCGCTCATTTGCGACATAAACAACTTAAGTTGATCTGAGCGTTAAGAATATAGCGTCGCCGTGCTTTTAAAATATCATGAAAAATGTACAAACATTCAAAATAAAAATAACAATTTGGAAGGATATAAAAGTCTTAATCGTTCTCTGACACTTGGCAAAGAAGATAAATTACATATATAATTTATAACTAGCCTAATTACAAAAAATATTTGAAAAAATATTAAGCATATATTAAGTTGTGATGATTATAGTCTCACAGTCGATTTATGTAAATCTTAATGCCACAAGGTATTAACCCACTAGATTAGCCACATGTGAATTATAGTCGTTGTGAATTACATATTAAATAAATCTAAACAATTTTGAATCGAGACAAAATTACAGTAAAACGAAAGACATTTCATTTATCAACCACCTTTGACAAATTAATTTCCTGCAGCTTGCTTGGGCCACTAGAAGGTTCTATTTAAATAGGAAATCACAGCTTGGGTTGTGTTGACATCCGGGAGAGCGTCTCGGCCTTTCGCTGACCCTGCGCTGTCAGAGCGCATTACACCACGCGAAGCATTTTAGCCAATTACTGCTCGAGTGTGAGAGAGATTGAGCTCGCAGAGAGGCATTAAAACATGCAACATATTTGATCCCCGTCTGTTCTAAATCTGTTCTTCAAAATATAACATTTACATTTTTTACTTTCGGGTAGACACATTAAATAAACACTTTAAAAATGGCTCAATTTTACACCGGAAGCACTGGAATAAATGTACAGAAAATACCGTGGTGGATTTGCGAACGTTACTTATTTCAACAGTGATTTTATTTTATTTTTTAAATCATGGTTGTTATTCCCCCCCCCCCCCAGAAATTTCACGACGCGCAGCATTACGCACAACAAAAATGATAATAAAAAAGCACACAAATAAAGGGCCTAGGGCCCGATGATATTTTAAATAAGTAAATAAACATCGTTTATATATTAAAAAAGACAAGTGATCATTAAAACATTATTCAGTCTTTTCATGATAAAGCACGCACACATACAACGTTCGGCCCTCAGACATTGAAGATTTTTCGAAAACTCCCACCTGTCCTTATGAGAAGCACTGCGCATGGAAACGAATGGAAAATGAAATTGTTATGCTTTTTTCCATTCTTCATTTTAGGCTCTCTCTCTCTCTCTCTCTGGGCCGGTTGCAGGCACTAAAGTTTTGTTGTTGTTAGATTGTCTCTTACAGTTCTCCTGTTTGCTCTTTTGAAGCCTGTCACTTTAGATGTCACATTCACTGTCGCTGGAGGTGATGGAGATGGCGGAGGTGGCGGCCTTGCTCGAGAGACTGACTTCTGGGCTTGAGGCGGGCCCCAGGCGGTCCACTGTGGTGTCATCGTCCCCCAGCGATCGGACCGAGCCACCGGACAGAACCTGCTGCTGTAGCCTGCAGGGGTGAAAAGAGACAAAATGTCAATGAGGATTGACCCTAATATTTACAGTGGAGACAGTAGATATTGAAGAAATGCCCACATGTCTCTGATAAATATATTAAGGAAATATCTGGTCAAACAATCTTGGATGAAGATTGAACTATATAGGCATAATTTATTGAACGAACCTTATTTGAGTGCGGGAAACTACAAAACTCTGTAGACGAAGATATGATGTTAAAGCTGTCAAAAATGCATGAGCTAAAATCAAATAGTGACTGTTTAGACGTAAACTTTTCTTCTAGCATTAATTTAGCTTCAGTACTACATTAATTAATTCTAAACACAAAAATTGAAGGCAACATATTGTCTTGGGCAGTACTACAAAATATTTGATAGAAATATAACATAGCAAGCAGCATAAAACAAAACATTACACAATTTAAAGCATGTTGTAAATTGTATGTGTTTAAGCTTCCTGACTAAAGTATTTATATTTGTTATAATATGTATTGTGTAGTATTTTTATAATAGGACATTTTGGTAATATGAGAACAAAAGGTTTACCAATAACTAACCGATTGGATGTTAAATTAAGCAAGAAACTCCAAAGATTTTTCAAGATAAAAAAAAACAAAACAAAGATGATGAGAGTATAAATAATAAAAAATAATAATAAAAGAAAACATCATATTCCCATGTACCTGTTCTTGGCCGCTGCTGCTCGGTCTCTCTGCCTCCGGTTTTTAAACCAGTTGCCCACTTGTGTGGGTGTGAGTCCAGTCGCCTGCGCCAGCTCTCTTTTTTTGCTCGGGTTCGGGTAAGGGTCCTGCAGGTACCACTCTCTCAAAAGATGCCGCGTCCTCTCCTTGAAGCAGTGCGTTTTCTGCTCGCCGTCCCATATGGTCCGAGGCAGTGGAAACTTCTTTCGGACGCGGTACTTGTCCACGGGTCCTAAGGGACGCCCACGGAGTTTCTCAGCCTCCTGGTAGTGCGCCTCGAGCCAGAGCGCCTGCAGCTTCGCGTGTGAGTCCTTAGTGAATTTGTGGTTCTCGAGTATGTGGTAGAGCTCGCGGAAGTTTCCCGCGTGAAAGGCCACGACCGCCCGCGCGCGCAGGACAGACTCGTTCTTCCCGAGGACTTCACAGGCGGACGGCGCCACCGGTAGTGACCAGAGGAAGCGGCCGAGCCTCTCCACGTCGCCGCTCTCCTCGAGCGTCTCGCAGACCCCCGCGACCTGCTGGGGGCTGAAATTCAAGATGGGCAGCTGGAACATGGAGACTGCAATCTCTTTCTTCTTTTGGTCCTCCTGTCTGGTGTTGCTTCTCGACTGTCTCGCCCGTCTTTTTGTTCAGCGAGTCTGTCAGAAAACGGCAAAAGTTAACAGCCGTGTCTCAAAACGAGCTGAGGAGCGATGCCGTGCGGCAGGCTCAAGCAGCCTGAACGGCAAAATCTCTTCTTTGATTGAGTGTGAGCATAAAAAACTGGAAGCAAGGTGTTTTCTGAGGAGCAAAATAAAAGAACATTTAGCCCCTGCTGCCGATATTCTATTGGACTTGTCAGATTGGCTGCCTGGTTGCCATGGACACACGTCAGTCACTGTCAGATTTGCCAATCACGCGTGAAGCGCACCAGATTTCAGCACCACCCAGCGCGCAACAGCGCCTTTCACTGAAAACGTCAAAGCGTCGTTTTGACCTTTACGTTTGTGCTCAGAGACGGTGAATGTAATGTTGTCATTTGCTAGAAATCTGGATGCAACCCCCTCTGAGTCGTCGATAAAACGATAGGAAAGAGTGTCTGTTAAAATACAGAACGCACTGAAAGACATTAGTAAGACTTTCTATCAAAAGCATATGCAGTATAAATAATTGCAAATGACTGCCTATTCAAAAGTTATACCTTTGAAAGACGTTTTAAAAACTAAATCTGAAAAAGAAAAAATAAATAAAAACTTAGTTTATCCTTCGAAACCGTCCCACCAAATAAAGATATTACATATCTGTGAGGTTTCTGCATTTAGGACCTCAGAAATAAAGAGCCAAACGTGATCACTATATAACTAGACTTTAAATAAATAAAAAAGCTCTCATTAAAAAAAGAAAAATAATAAAACAAAAATGAAAATGTCATGCGACATGCAATAGCCTACTATTCCACACAAAGAAATAAATTGACCTATAAAATTACAACATGCACATTTCGTCAAGAAGAAAAAACTCTGAGGATGTAGACACAAATGTGCTGAAAATGTGGGTAGCACATCTTGTCATGCATGAAATTCCCATCAGGATGAATTGGCACCATGGTTAACACATCTTGTGCTGCAGCAATAACTCACAACGTCAACCCAAACATTACAAATGATGCGTATATAATATGGATAGGCTATGCTTGTAAGTAGGTCCAGTTTTCAGTATACCTGTCCTCTGTTTTAAAATCACGCAGTTCGTCTTGTGCACGCTTAAATGATAGGTGGTTGGAGGTGTTTTTGAATGTTTTATATGAAGACTGATCCAGGCAGGTTCAGACTTGTTCTTCTATTGTCTTAGCAATAGGGAGCTGATGCGCCTCGGAATCAGAATGCGCATATCTTAATACACCATAAATACTAATAAAAATTATGCACGCGTGTAACGTGTTTAACCTGGCATCCCGGACGCATATTGTGTATGACAGGAAACCAATGCAATAGATAAAATGTTATTATTATACAATAACTTTCTCTTTACGCAATAACCTTTTTTGTACTGTAAAGCCACTGAGCACAGTCATATCAGAAAGACAGCTAGTCAAAAATAGACCACACAAAGATATCCGGCCTATTTTAATCCAGACGGAGGATCTTAGAGTGTTTGGCAACAGTGTTAATCAATTATCCATAGGCTCGAGCAGGTTAACGTTATACAGTAATGTCCTGACAGTTGGCCACAATGAGAGGTAGACACAGTAAGACGATTAAAGCGTCAATTTAATCCACCTCATTACAGTTTTTAACGCCGACCATTAAAATAACTAAAAACAAAGGATTTGCGAGCCCATGCGTATGCGCCTTGGAGACGAGATTTGGGAAAACCGTTGGATAAGCAGCGGTGCTGAAATATTTACAATTCTGTAAATTTTTCATACACTATGACACTGTAACCCCAACACAGAGAATATTTTTCTTCTAAGTCACCCAGTAAATAATACATGGCTTTTGATATCATTCCAAGACACTTATAAATAATAAATAATCACTTTAAAAACATGAACTTTATAAGAGAGGTTGTAGGGGGAAGTTGTGTTGTCAAACAATCCATTACTCTTCAAATAACCGTCATTTGAGATGGGCAAATTGTTTTCAAACATCAATTGTCTCTGCTTAAAAACAAAATGAGATATTTAGGCACGGTAGTTATCGCGGAAATAAAATGTAGACACTCCGTAAAACTTTAGCGGCGATGCGCGCGCCCGGAGCGCGCACGAGCTGAATAATAAGGATTGCACACATAATGTAATGCCTGACACCGCTATCCCTGAACGACTGAGAGAGAAAGAGAGAGAGAGAGAGTCAAGATAAGAAGTGACACTCATACAAAGAGTTCTGTTATCTGCTTGTTCTCTAACACAGAGATGCACAAATCAGGCTTTAAAATCTTCATTTTTTAAGCTCCACCGAAATAAAGTTATAACTTTGCATTCACCCAAAAAATAGTCACATGTCTGCATTTAGCTGATGCTTTTGTCTAAAGTGCCATTCAAGGTACGTCGCATTTAAGATACAGGCCTAGTCTGTTCCCTGCATCAAACCCATGACCTTGGTTTTGCTAGCGCCATGTTCTTTCTACTATTTAGATACAGACATATTTAAAAACAATAATATAACATAAAAGATACAAAACGTAGACATTAATGATATCTGACTAGATTATTTTTGTGCACAATGTCACTATTAGTTCTAAGTTAAGAAACTTGTCTATACTGATGTCTGAGTGCAGAAGAAAGGTACCATCCCTGTGATCCCTGAGGTACTAGCTCCTCAGTTGTCTTCAGGAAACCTTCTAGGTGGATTTAGGGCAGTCCTCAGAGAAATGTGCAAAGCTGAACCCAAAAGCAATAGTTCTAAATACAGGCCCTTATCCAACCCCTTCACAAGAGAAGATGAAATTACTTGAATAAGCAACAGGTTAGTGTTGCAGTCTGGCCAACCACATAAAGACCTATTGCTTTTAGCATCTTTTCATTTTTACAGTAGCATAATTATTAGATATAACCATGATTTACTTATTTTCATGCTTTACACATAATGCAAGATTGTGTGTGTTATGGATTCAAATTTTTATGTTAACAATGTTAAGAGATTATTGCATATTACAACTGTATATAAACAGGCAGGCCGTTAGAGCCCACTGCAGTGCAGATCGAAACTCTTCTTCATTCAAGATGCATCAGTTCAGAGAAACTCTAGATTCAGACAAATATTTTTTAAAACAATACTTTTACTCATGCATTACGTTGATCTAAAGTGACAGTAAATACATTTATAATGTTCCAAAATATTTACATTTCAAACAAATACTGCTCTTTTGAGCTGTCCATTCATCAAAGTAATTAATCATGGTTTCCACAAAAATATTAGGCAGCACAACCATTTCAAAAATGTTTACTTTTATTCAGCAAGGTGACAGGAAAGACATGTACATTGTTTGTTTGTTTTTAATAATACATTTAAAATAAATGCTGTTCTTTCTATTCATCATGAAAAAAATTCCACCAAAATTTTATAATAATTAACATTTTTCTTGAGGATTCTAAAGGCTCATGTGACTACTGAAAATCCAGCTTTGCATAACAGGAATAAATCGCATTTTAGGACATGGTACATATTATTACTACCACTATTCTGCATACCAGAGGCCTTTTGAAACCATGTTCTCGCTGTCAAACAGTGCTTTGCTTCAGACAGAAAGCATGCACGCACACATTAGAGAAATGCCATCCACTCTCAGCTGGTTGAGGCCAAACGCTGGATGACTCCTATAGGCCAGGGATTTACATTCTAATTAAGATATCATGTCTGGCAGAGCTGGAGTGGCTTGCTAATACTCCACTGGCCCAGATAATAGCAAACGAATGAGGGATTCAATTAAATAAAGTCTTTGCTTGCTTTAGTACATACACAACCCTGATGAGTTACAGACCTCTGTGAGCGTGTGGGTGTGTCTTTATGACAGATCGGTGTCCAGCCATGGCATTGTCCCGTTTGGATGTAATCTGGGATTTGTGGTAACAGAGAAGACCTCTTATCCTATGACCCTTCTGGCTTATCCTGCTCCCTCTCTCTCTGTCTCTGTTATCCAGCAGCAGGACAGGGATAACACAACAGGATCCCTCAGACATTCGGTTTATTTTTTTAACAGTCATATGCTGTTAGATATATTGCAGCTACATAATTGCAAAATAATATAGACCACATGACTATACATGTAACACATACTCAAAAGGCAGACACAAACATAGACACCTTCATGTGTGAAGAAAAAGTGTCACAAACAATGCACAACAGTCACCAATGTTGCTAACTAATGCTGGAATCCCCCTTTTAGCATTTTGATTTGCATTACAGAAATTAAACACAGACAAAACAACAAACCTTGGCTTTTAAACCCCACAATGCAATATGTAGTCCATCACAGACACAAATGAGACAGCCATTTTTGGTCTACATTAACTGTTACCTAGCAACCAGAAACACCAGTGCTGGAGAAGCTCCACTTACCCCGATCTAAAAACCCCTGCTCAGTCATAACGCTTGGATGACTTATGCTGACGTTTGGGGTCTTCAAATCTTATTTATCTAAGGGAGGTTTGAATTCTAATGGACTAAAATGCATGATTTGATTAAATTAATGAACTTAGGCAAGCTATTTTTTGTATTTGTATTATAGAAAAAATAAATAAAATTCACAACACAATAGCTAGTGTTTAAACAGTAATGCTAAAAGATATCAGTTACGTTTTAATGCAATAATGCAGACCATCTGATGCATATATATAATGTATAAAAAAATGTTTGAACATTTTCTATGGCCTGCTGTAACATTATATGAATATTTCCTCCCATGTTTTTCTATTACTGCAGCCTATTTTTATGCCAGTTTTCAGTATATAAAAACTTTCAAATATAAAAATAATAAGTTGAACGTAAGAAATAAATCCATATGAGATGTAAAGTTCAATAATAATAAAATAAATCATAAATTATAATATGATTATATACTAATATGCTTTTTTATTATTTTTCTTTATCTAAAAGCTTTAGACAGAACTTCCTCTAAACGGCACGTGAAAATAAAATGGCTAAATACAATTATTTAAAACAATAAAAAAACAATATTACATATATAATAGTTTGTTCAAAAACATGGGAAACTTTTACACATGAATCAAAGATGAAATATCCAGAAACATGCTGATTAGTCATTGCACTATGATCTCTAAAATAACACATTTGTTTAAACAGGGCAACATAACAGTCAGACATATGGATGTCTGATGCCGCTGTGCTTTTCAGAGAAATAAATAATCTGAATGCCTTCTGATAGTAGAAAAACAGACTTTTCTGTTGCTGAATGAGCTCAGCTACACGGCTTAGAGACTGTGCGTGTGTGTGTGTGTGTGTGTGTTGATGACAAGGTCAGCCGTGTGTGTGTCAGGAGGATGTTTACGGCTGGGCGTGATCTCTGTACTCAGGGCGTATGTCAAATGTCAATCTGACACTTTTGATTTTCATGAGAAAGATCTGGGAACTGCATGAGTGTGTGCTGGAGAGCCACACAGGCTCGGTTGTCTCAAGGCAGATCATTCACTGGTCATTGGTGACAGGTATGTGTCCAAATTACTGAGCTAAAGGAGAAGAGACAAAGAGAAACAGGTCATCTTTCTAAGAAAATTACATGTGTGTGTGTGGCAGTGATGATGCAGTGATTCTGACAACTAGTGACAGCAGAGAGTCATCTCACTTTGACTCCCAGCAGGCACACACACACACAGCAGTGAGTAAATGTGGCGTGTGGCTGCACTAGGTCTTCTGATCGTCTGCTCTCTGTCCTCTGAGTGCAGTCAGGGGATGGTGCTGCACTGTGATACTCTTGCAGTGAGTGACTCATAAATCTGAGATCAAGCCCTAAGCCCTGGAGCAAAAGAACGATGTACTGGATTTAGCTTTTCTCGGTCTCACTCTCGGTAGCTCTCCTAGAGGGTTGGTCTTTAGTTGAGTGAGTTTGTCCAAGTTTATCCTCGTAAAGAAATACAGGTTAATCTTTTTAGCCAATCAGCCAAAAAGACAAAGCCATCTGTTATGGGGTTATTTTAAAGTTCAGCAATCACTTAATAATGCCATTACCCCAAAATACGCATGTTTGTGTCTTGGCGGAGACTTTCCATTGACTTCTGCTGAGACAATTATATATTTTTTAAAACTGACTCACATAAAAAGCAAGAAAGTGAGAAAAAAAGACAACGATGATGAGAAAATTAATTACAGGTGGTCGTAATATGAATGAATTTCACACACGCACACACACATTAAAAAACAAATTATACAAAAAAAATAATTAAAATCTATCAAATAAAAATGTTATTACCTTCCTGTTTTGGCCCAAATCTGTCTCTGGATTTAAAATGGACAGTTTAAAAGTTTTGATTAAATAAGATATGCATATATATATATATATATATATATAGAAATTAATACTTTTACTAAGTGAGGTGACAGTAAAAAAAGAGAGAAATTATATGCTTTTGAACTTTGTGTTCATCAAAGGATATTTAAAAAATATCTAAATTTCCACAAAAATACTAAACAAGCACAACTATTTTTACATTATAACAACATATTATATTGATTTCTGAGGGAACGTGTGATAGACGACTAATTAAAAAATGTTTTACTTTGCCATCCAAAGACTAAACGACCTGTTCTAGCATTAAATAAGAAAATAGTTATTTTAAATTGTAATAATATTTCATATTACTGATTTGACTGTTTTGATCAAATAAACAGAGCCTTGGTGAGTATAAAAGACTTTTTTCAAAAACATTAAATATTTTCAACCCCAAACTTTTGAAAGGTAGGGTAGCGACTTGGACCACAAAGACAGGAATGATAGACGTCCCTCTAAAATAAAAACTTGCTCATGCTGTGGCTTCATGAGCTTGCTGATAAGTTTAGTATACCGCTGTTTAACCTTTGTTATTTTTAACTACAGTTAACTTAGTAAATGGAAAAATAAATGAAATGATAAAACAGATAAAATAGAATTTTTAAAAATGAATAAATAATCTGGAGATATGGAGCTGGCACGACAATAAAGGTATCAGTAATGTCAGTTCTATAAATTTTACACAAATATATGTGAATAGAGATCGAGCTTTCATTCAGAATCACTTCAGTAACAGATGAAATGAATACAGTAGCGATGACCCTTATAATATTCTGCTTCTGTGTTTTCCTGTGAAAACATTTTAGAAAGACAGGTTTTAGCTTTAAAAACCAGGCCCTGACTTGAGCACTTGTCTGTCAGTCACCTAGCAACAAGTCCTCCCCACAAATGCACCATCCTGCGTCTCTCTCAGCTTTCCGGCCTGCTGAGAAGGGTCTGAGTCTGTCTGTGTGTGTGTGTGTGTGTGTGTAGTGTTTTGGGGGCTGTCGAGTTCACGGTACTCTACTCCCTATTGACCAGGAAGTCCTTTCTCTGAGCAACGCACAATACCAAAAGAGACAAAGCAGCCAGGAAAGAGGACAGTCCCTGAAAAACACTCACACACAGAGCCGCTCACAATCATACGCACGCTCTCGCATAAGAAGCATATCCCAAGGAAACATACGCACAAACACAGCAGACCTCCTCAAAAACACAGGGCCTCTGCCTTTGTCTGGCAGCCTAATGAAAATGATGTTCTTTTTCTATTTGGAGCTTGTTAAGGCTCACAGACTCTTTCACTTTGCTCCCGCTCTCACTCCACTCCCCCACCTGCCCTACGCTACACGGAGGTGAAGGCAAATACCGCGGAACAGATGAGGACGCTTCAGTATGTGTGTGTGGGTGATGCTTTTTCAAAATAAAGCGTTCTGTGACAAAAAAAGGAAATATATATATACACACACACACCTCGAGATCAGCCAAGGGCGTTTGACTGTTCTGAAATCTCAACACACATAATCGCGTGTAGCCGACATAAACAGACACTTGAAGAATGTCAACGATGCTTGTAGTTTCAGAAGGAAGAAATATTTTGAATAGGCTATGATTCACACCTATCGAGTAAAAAAATACAACAGTCTCTCAACAAGTCTCTTGAAGATGTGTCCCCTAGTGAAAGGACAGAGTATAAATAGCGTGGAGAGATCTTACTATTCCTTCGTGTACACAGGGTCAACCCCTTTGCATAGGAATGCCAGTGGCCTGTAGCAGAACCACGTTTTAATAAAGAAAAAAAGTCCATCTGGACTCTTAGAAACAAGTAAACCTCTGGAAAAGAATGTCAGACTTTCTGTTTCTCCTAACCTTTCTGACTTAAGTATTCATGCTCTTCGCTGAGGCTGCTGACCTTGACTGTCCGCACCAGAATACGGTTTCATTTTAGATGTGCTGTCATTTTGAACAGTGACCTACGCAGATACATACCAGGGAAGTACATATCAGAGACCGCATACACGATGAAAGGAATGTTTCTGAGGTGAAGGCCACTCAGCGTTCAAGCAAAGCTATTAATGTTGTTGGGCCTTTAATAAAGGCTGCTAAAGACATTTTAACAGAGCATGGCTGATGGATGTTTTTTATCCTTTACATAAAAAAAAATTCCTTCTGTTTTGGATCCATAACAAATATTTACTACAGTTATTTCTGATATTTCTGAATGCTCACAGGGGAGAACAAATCTTTATGTTGGGCTTTGCTTTGGTAATAAGTTGATTTGAACACATTAAGGGTCTAAAATGGGAATACGTTGTCATTGTTGCTATCTGGGGATTCCTAGAAGGATTTAATCCCAAACATTTCCGTCATGTTTATGTTGTTTCAGAGCTTTACAATAAAGACGGCTTAAGTAGAGAGATTAGATCTGAACCTGCTTCGACCTGCTTCAGTACCACAAACACCCGACAGCTAGACGACCCTAAACTTCATGGTCAAATTCATCAGGGTAATCTAAACCACCTAGTAAAACACCTCAGAGTAAATAGGCTACCTGACCTAAGAACTCAATTCAGTGAGTCGAAAACTCAATTCTTAGTTGACTTCTTTAGATTTGCATAGGCCAGCATTTATAACAATATTTGTAAGAAATGTTAGGTTAGGCTATCTTTAAAATTTTGTTGCTTAATGAGTTGTAGCTATATAAAATGTACATAATTTGGTCAAATTAGTTTGTCGTTCGTGTTAAATAATATCGCCGTATTAGCATACATTTAAATCTGCTTGACCTTCCGAGACAAAATATTCAGAACATTTATTAATCAATTAGGCCACATTAAGTAAACTGGAATAAATAGCCTAATAATAATAATAATAAAACAATAATAGGCTACGTTAATGTTAAACACATTAACCTTAACAAATAATAAATAAAATAAATATCAAGGCGTCAACAAACTGAGAAAAAGATTTTAAGTAGGCTATACATAAAAATTACAGTAGTGTAGGCTAATTGTAAAATATTCAGACGATTTCAGTGCATATATTCGTTTATGTGGAGAAGCTGATGGTGTTTTTGAGAAAGACGGACATTAAAACGATTAATTATCATTTTGACACGAAGCTCTCAGTCTATCCGTGTACCATCATCAGCGCTTCTGGTGTAAAGCCTGGCCAGGCCTTATACACATCTGCTGAATGTAGGCTTCACCAAAGAAATTTTTTATAACTACAGCCACATAAGCCTATGTATACGGTCAAATTAAATGATTTAACAGACAAATATTAAAGCAGTAACACATTTATCTATCTAAAACATTATTTCTTACCTTAACAACAAACTGGGCTCTCATTCTTCATACTTTAATACGGAATGTGCTTTGAATGTGCACGTCTGCTTCACTCAGAACGGTAATTGGAGGCGGTTGAACCGCGAGCCGTAAATCAACAACCTTCAAGTAGAAAAACGTCCTCTTCATAATTGGGCACCAAGCTATTGTGAACCGCGGGGGTTTCTCAGACCACCCAAAGTAGCGCTTCCTCCCTTCGGGCTGCTGTGGGACAATAGCGGGCCACTCGAACCGGCCACGCACGGGAACACTAGAATGAGGCCTGACAAGAAACAAGTCTTTGCCACTTGTTAAAATGTTTCTGTAGGGCTGTGCTGTCCATTTACAACGCGTCACGAGCGACGGAGATTTCTGCTATTATCTCAGTTTAAAGTGTAGGTTATTTAAAATTATGGGGACTGCAGAAAATACAAATAAAACAGACTGACTTTTAGTCTGATTTTTTATTTTTTTTTTCTCAAATTGGTGTTTCTGGAAAAGTTGAAAAAGTTTTGAAATTTGAAAAAGAAGAAAAAAATCCACATCATGTGTCCAAAAGAGTAAGCTAATTAAAAAGGTCAGAGCGATTTGAGTATTCAATTTAACAAACTTTCATTTTTGAATCACGCTTACGAGCTGGTAAAATGTTTTCAATTGGAAATACATCGTTCTAAAATATTAGTTATTTTTCTTAATTAGTAATTTATCTTCTTCTTCATGAATATACCAGAAAAATTAAAAGCATTCTAAAAGATATGAGGTGACCCCCCTCTCCTCCCAATAATACGGCCTCATCAAACATTCCAAAGCGGAAAGCAAAAGCGCTGCTGTGAATTATTCCCAGCAGGCAAATCAGTCACCTTTGACTATGAGAACATATTCTAAAAATTCACATTTATATTTGCTGAATTGAAGGTGAAGTTGTGTTCTGTTCAGTCTTTGCTCTATTAATCTGGATCCATTAAAGTCACAACCCGAAATGATTGCTGCCCTGTCCTATTGAATTCAAATTTTATAATATTGGACTGTCGATTAAACCAAAACAACAGGGTTTTTAGAAACAGCTTCAAAAGACATCTCCAGTATATTTAATAAGGAATCTATGTTAACAATACAGTTAAATCTATAGGGCCAGGCAAAAGCGTGTCAGGTGACTTTGATGAATGCGCGTCCTTCACCTGCATGCTCTGGAAACAGATGACAAGTAAAAAGAAAGTCGCAGAGATTAACTGCTTCATTCCTGTCACGTGACCGGCTGTGGAAACTTTATGGACTGCATTCAGCTCTGCATGAAACTTAGAAAACTAACAGGATGTAAGCTACTTTCAAAAAGTGTTCACGTCCACAATTACACAGTGGGGACAGCATTATTACTGGCTTTCAAATATAGCCTATCATTTAATAATCCACGATATTACTAAATTATTCAATGACATTTTTAAGATACAAATGTGCATTTTCGATATCATTTTAGCTGCTATATAGGAAATGTACTCAGGCCATGGAATAATAATTAATAATTTCAGAAATGATTACTGATAAGCTTAACCATGCAACGTCACGTGAAGTGCATGATGGGTGCTTCTTAAATATATTACATTTGCAGTAGATCAGGACCACAAAACTTACTCAAGTTCTCCCATACAGTGATTCAATTTCTGTTACAAATTATATCTTGAACTCCAAACACTGAATGTTAGTTACCAAGTGCCTTTAGAAAAAGCATCAGTTAAGACTAATTATTACTAATCTAGCTTATTAAAGTGCAGTTCACTTCACATGCATTTTAAAATCATTTTTATTAATCATTTAGCCAGTTTGTGTTTCAAACTATCTGCAGTCCATTTTGTCCATGCACTGTCATTCAGCTGGAAATGTTGCCCTCTCTCTTCTTATTTTTACTTCCTTGCAGTTATTTTCTGAATTACGTCTTTGTGTTTCTGTTGGCTCAAGAATCGTGCCAGGCAGGATGTCTTCACAGTGCACCATTTACATATTTACCAACAAGCCCTTACGCTCTTGTGTATAATGCCAAATCAACAAGGGTGATTTGCCAAATAATCTCTCCCTCTATTTCTTTTCTTCCCTCTGCCACATCCCTTCTTCCAAATGGCAAACTGAAGCAGGAGACATCCCACTGTGCAACTGAAAGACAAACTTAAAGCACCATTGTCGCCGGTCAAAGTGGCACCTGTTCAACAACGGAAAAAAAAAGACAGACGAAGAGAAGGAGAGAGAGGGGTGGGCAGTCTCTTACAAAATCCAGCAATATGTATGAATCAAGAGGCATTATCAAAATCTATGAAAGTTCTTTTAAAAACACTCGCTCATATTCTGTCTTTGCTCTTGTGAGAGATGCTTTCCTACAGCCATCAAGCATGAGATGCCACTTTAATCTGCAACTGAGAGCTGATATACGGTGTCTGTGTTTCTGACTTGAAATGCCACGATGAGGGAACTTCACACCTCAGGGTGTCAGTAAAACTGAACAGTGACCTTTACTGAGAATCACATTCACCCTGAGTGTGTGTGTGTGTGTACTGTAAAAACAGAATATGTGCAGTTGTTACCTTAAGGATCTATCTACCTATAATATGACTCCTAGAATGACTTTTGTTTGTGTAATTCAATACAGCCGGGAAGACAAATGATAATATTGTGACAGAATGCTGTTTTTAAATCTTTATTAGGTTGTTTTAAATATTCAGCACCATACAGGAGGAGGAAAGTCTAGCACCTCTGATAAAACAAAGACAACTTCAATGATTCTCGAGACATGGGAAAAACAAAGAAAATAAAAAAGTATAGATATTTTAAATTTGGTTTAACATGTTTAGACGTATTTAGTTAGCAATTAGTTTCTCACCCACAAGAGTGGGTTTTCACACCATTTAATATGGATCAAGTAAAAATCCTCAACATTCACTTTAATAAATGTAAGATTAGAGAAAACCTTTAAGATCTGAGAAAAGCTAGATTTAAGAAAAATCTCTGCATTTACGAAAATCTAAGACAAAAGCGCCACATTTTTCTTATTACATATTAATAAATGCATTGAAAACAGTAGCCATTTTTCAGGGTGGCAAAATTTTAAGGAACTTTTAAAAATTAAGGAAGTTATTTAAAAATCCAAAACAATTATACTTTACAGTTTGCACCACATTTAACAGTTGTGACAGAAAATTGAGTGGAACATAAAATAACTTTTTTTTATATATATATATATATATATATATATAAAATACATCAACTATATAATGTAGAACTACACACACTGTTTCTTTTTCTTTATTATCTAATGGCAGGTCAAGTACATTTTGTGCCATGTCTCAAAAATCAGATGCTTTTAAATCAGAATATGACTTGTATGAGAAACTGGAACATTGTGAGTCTCCATCTGCACTTGGAGTTTAGAAAGGGACAAAAACCCTGAATCAACATGACGGCTACCACCGCTCTAGCTGAGTTATAAAATCACACAGCTGGATCCGTCTGCGGCCAACCTGGTTCGTTGTAAAGTAACTGAATCCCTCTGAGGTAATCAGTACCATCAGCACCAATGAAAAGCTCTCTGAAGAGCTTGACTGTGGACTGGTCCCTTCAGAAGCCCCACGTTTCTTCTCTGATGATTAGGAACTGTGGTGCCGTGTGCTCTCATTACAACAACACAAAGCAGCATCACAACAAGCGCCTGCTATCAAATTCAGCAGTAATCTGCCAGTCGACCCTGTTTCATTGTCTATGCATCATTGTTGCCAGATTTATGGACCTAGTGCATTGGCGATGCAATGAGAGGGCTGTTCCATGCTCATTATAAAGAGGATATTTTGTTTTTATGGTATACATCATAATATGTGTACCATCAAATAATGAAGACAGTCACCTCTGGTGGAAAATGATACTTACACTACAGTTTTGAAATTTGGGGTTAGTAAGATTATTTTAAAAGAAATAAATATTGAAGGATCCACTTCATACTGTTCTTTTTTAACTTTCTATTTATAAAAAAACACCATTAAAAAAAGTAAAGGTTTCCACAAAATGTAAGCTAAAAGAAAAAAAAAAAAAGACTAAATTGATGAATTATTACACTTTGAATTATTATTAATTGTAATATTATTTTATAATAGTACAGTTTTTACAGTTTTTTCAATCAAATTAATTTACCATAACAGACTTCTTTCAAGAACATTTAAAAATCTTGCAGACCCCAAATATTTAATCGCTAGTATGCATATCTTCCTGAAAGAAAAGGTCAAATTTATGATTCTGACATGTTCAGTGACACTATATATATTCAGCAAAATCCTAAAAACAACCATCACAGAGACGCAGAACTACTTGTGCGTGTGCCGATCATCGTCTCCAAGTAAGCATAAGTCTTAAAAGCACAAACAGAAAAAGCGAGAGAAGTAAGGAGAAAAGGGGAGGACTTGCACTGCATCTAGCTGAAACCTCTGAAGAAAAGGATGTCTGGATCCTGGAGGAGAAGAATAGAGAGAATTGACTACAGAAACGCACAGGCCATTTTCAGAAGAGCACAACAGAGCATGCTAAGGTTCACAATACAAACTCAGCACCCAGTCAAAGTGCATTCATACAAATAAAAAACCCCAAACCTTTACAAAGCAACTTAAAAACACACCCAAAAGCGTTTAATAAGCTTTAAAGAAAAAAAGAGCTAATTTAGCTACATTGTTTCGCGCAGCAGTACTCTTCGCTGACTGAGAATGACAGAAGTAGTAAGAGAAATACACACAATGCAAAATAGAGCGAAAACTGTTGGAAGAAAATTTCAGAGAATATGAAAGAAGAGACACAAAAGAGAACAGAGGTGTAATAGCAGTGTCAACATTACCTGTCTCCCTTGCAAACATACACATTCACACACAGTATAACAAGAAAAACAGACTGCATCGGGTCAACAGGCCTGAAACGTGTTCTGATGTCAGTTGTGCCAAACTGGCAGGATGTGGTGAAGAGTCATCAGTTCAGCTTCATTTTCTGCAATCTATCTGTATAAACGCGTTGAAAGGTTCTCTTCTCATCATAGCGCTACACTAGCTGTCAAACATCAGAGCCCACCTGCAGATTTTGGCCAGTCAGATTTGACAGGTGTATGATTGTGTTAGGCTATTATTCCATCGAGTCTAAGGATATCAAACATTCAAAGCAGTTGTTTTCAATTGCCATGTGTCTTTTCTACGCAAGGTTGTTGTGTTCAGAATGACTTGAAGGTCTAGTAGTGTGTGACCTTCCATCATTTAAAGAAAGATGCCCAGGTTTTCTTCTGTAAGCACTCAAACATTCCGCATGAGATTGATATCAATATATTTTCAAATCTATAACAGTCATATGTGACCCTGGACCACAAAACCAGTCTTATGTCACTGGAGTGTATTTGTAGCATTAGCCAAAAATACACCGTATGGGTCAAATGATTATTTTTTTTATATGGCAAAAATAATTAGAATATTAAGTAAAGATATTTCGTAAATGAAAGTCTTTTTTTAAATACATTTCTGACTTGTAGATCTTAGGTGATTGTTCACCATACAATACTTACTTTAGCAGCATCCAAAATGTAGTTTTATCAGAGCTAGATTTATGTTTCCTGCAGATTAGATTAGAGAAGATCAGATTTATATTTGGCTATATTTAATTTTAAGTAGTCTGTTCTTGACTGGTTTTAACAGTGGCTTCACTTCAGTCCCTTTATTCTAAACTGGTTTTGATGGTGGTCTTCAGTTCCTAGTCACATCCTTTTATTCAACTCACACTGCCCCCACCTGGCTGCTTTAGGACAAAATTGTTAAAAAGTAGAACTTTACAGATCCACAGTATTATATAGAATCACCCAAATAGGTACATTAAATGTGATAAGTAACTACAATTAAAGATTTGCCTGAGAAGGCAAACTCCTGTTTCTGGCTTTTTCTGAAAGAAAAAAAGCCCCTCATAATTAAAAACAAAGCAATCTTTAAGAGTTTAAGAAATCTTTCAACTTCCTTATAATTCACCACTGTAAAGTCCTAAAGATTCAAAGGATGTACATTTGCTTTCCCATTTCAAGATCGATGGAAAAATGAGACATCAATACTTGTATTACAAATTCATCAACATATAAAAGGTAAATGAAAAATCTGTTAAATGGAGACCAGCCATTAATCTCTAAATTATTGTGTTTTAATAATTTCAAGGACACTGTGGTCAGGCTATAACAAATTCTGCAGCTGGCTCCTAATTATAAATGGCTAATATGACTGAAAAGCTGACAGCATTACGACGACTCATATTTATAGTCTCTGTTGCTCTGAAATAAAAATAAACGGTATATTTGAAATAAAGTTGAGCACTTTTTCTCATTTGAAACTGAATTTCATCTAATGCCGTCTTTCTTGATTGTTTCATGGGCACTCCATTCAGAAACAACACGTCAGATTTACTTACAATCTCTAAAACTAAAAAATGAACATTTACAACTGCTAAGTGCAAAGATTATCCTGTTGGTGGTCAGTGTAAAGATTTTCAAGACAGAAGAAAGGGTTTTTAATGTTTTTGAAAGAGGTCCCCGAAGGAGCTGATGCTCATCAAAGCTTGCATTTATTTGATTAAAAATGCAGTAAAAACAATAATATTGTGAAATTCTTACAACTAAGAATATGAGTAGGCTATATGTGAAAATATTTTAAAAAGAAAACAAAGCTGAATTTTCAGCAGACAGTCTTTGATGTCACTCAAACTTCAGAAATCAGTCTAACATGCTGATTTTGTGCTCAAACATTTCTCATCGATGTTCAAAACAGTTGTCCTGCTTAATATTTTTAAACCATGCTACATTTATATTTTTAAACATAACATTTAAGAACAGAATCTTTTAAATATCTTAACTCTTTGACGATGCAGTGTATAATTTCCATGCACTGCTTTTAAAATGGTCAAAATACATACTACATTTTAGTACAATTTCTATTTAGCATATCCTTTTCATTGAGCATTTCCCAATATTTAATTATGTATAACCATCAAAACAAAAAAACAACAGCCCTTCTTGTGAAGGCAACATAAAAACAATTACACATTTTTTTTTTCAAATAAAATAGGTTTATTTCCAGTCTGAAAAGATTAAAACAAAAATGGACAGTGGAACAGTTAGAGGATGACCAGTGGGTCACTGTGGGTTACAGGGAGGAGAGATTATCCTTGATTATTCACTTCATTTTGTGTACATATTTATAAATGAATACAAATATACATATCAATTGTTTAACAAAAATAGCTTAGCTTATGAGGACAGCAGATGACTGAAATCAGCAAAAATAATCCTGTTGGGGTAGGAGGTGGGATTTCACCAGAGTAAAATACCACGTGTCTATGAGAACATCTGAGGCCGAACCACTGAATTGCACACCGTGCTTTAAAATTTAGTTCCCTTTAGCACAAAATTGTGGTGTGTTTGCATACAGAGCTCTGTAATAGATGAGTAAAGCCCAAGGGTTTTGGGGTAGGGTTTTGCAGGAGGCATTAAGGCTGCATTAATCACTTGGTTTATACATTAGAAGGCAGGTCCGGATAATTCATCTGAATTGAGCTATCAAGCTAACACCACAGAGCTAGAGACCACAGAAATAGGATTTCAGAGCATAAACTTAAAATTAGGAGCATCAAAGGGTTTGAGACGCATATTTAGCAAAAGATCAACGCGCAATTAACAAATGCGACGGTTTGTGTCATTTGAATTCCTTGCAAAATGCCCTTGTCAACTTCAGAAAAAAACACATTCAGAAACATCTCTAACATCTATAACTGGGCTTGTATGTTTCACTCTAAGCCATAACCTCTCCTCACTTAATAAAACACCTGTGCTTATGACCATCTCGCAACCAAAAAAAAATCATCTAAAAACCATCTCAAAGTCTTACAAATGAGGAGAATCTTTATAACAGCAGTCCTCGAATCTCAAAACTGCATTTACAACAAATCGCTTCTTACAAAACGAGTCACATAATTTGTGTGAAAGTGATTAAGACCGTATAAGACCAAGCTGAGGGTTAAGCAAGCCAACAGCATCCTATTAAGAGTCATCGTTCCTCGCGTTTACATTCCTAAAGTGATACCAAGTAGCTTTGCGGATCCAAAAAAGCTTAAAAAGACACACAAACATATCCTGGCCTCCAAGAGCATCCTAAAACATCCTGTTAATTTTAGATTAATTTCGTAAATCTCCTATTACACAACACTCCAGCTTCCACTGGGGAAAACACAGAGCTCACCATTCCACAAACACCGCTATCTTTATGCCCGTGTTATAACACAAGCTGAAAGCATAGAGGATACAGGGAGATTTTTCCGTTTACATTAGCTATACACTGTTAGATTGTCATTTTGTTACAATATTAGTTTCATAAATCACCCTGTGAGGTTCACGAAAAGACTCAAAGTAGTGATCCTTTTACCTACCCTTTTTTTCAGTACGCAAATACACGGGATAAGACTAAAAAGCTAACTTAGATGCAAGGGGATTCCTGTTCATATAATCTATTCCGTACATAAAATTTAGTTTGGGAAGGCAAGGACGAAGGGGGTGATTTAACCATGTCACGTTTCAGACAATCAGGACAAATTAACAACTGACAATCTCTCTGAAAAAATACAATTAAATTAAATCAGAACTACGTTACGAATGATTCAATCACACACTTTAGCAGCAAACAGTACTCTGTTGCGCTCCCTATTGGTCAGAGGAACACATGCAGGCTCTGGCCTAAACCAGGCAAGCTCACTGCATCACACTGTATTTGTTCTTTGAGAAAAGAGAGAGAGAGAGAGAGAGAGAGAGAGAGAGAGAGAGAGAGAGAGAGAGAGAGAGAGAGAGAGAGAGAGA
>JAUMHR010000063.1:13915793-13926236 GCA_032361145.1 Enteromius fasciolatus | reverse complement strand
GAGAGAGAGAGAGAGAGAGAGAGAGAGAGAGAGAGAGAGAGAGAGAGAGAGAGAGAGAGAGAGAGAGAGAGCGAGAGCGAGAGCGAGAGAGCGAGAGAGCGAGAGAGAGATCACCACATCCAACAAAAAAGAAACAGATAACATAAATCTACATGAGATGAAGCAAATGGTTTAAGTAGAAGAAAAATCTGCACTGAGTGTTGATCTCAGAAAGCATTCACTCATCACTCTCAGCAGTGCGGATGGGTGATCGAGCACTATAGTAAAAGCCTTATATATGTGTGTCAAAAGCCTAAATATCCCCATTAAAACCTACATAATTTTAAGCACAATAAACATGCAATCTCACACATCCATTCAGACCGTAAGCACTGACAACCAAACACACACATAGAAGCATTTAATAGGGCCTGTCCCAGTTCTGAGTGCTTCTTAACAATTACTTTTTTCCAGCAAGTGCAGGAGATCCTTTAAAATGCTCCTAGACCAACTTAAACTTAAAAATCAAGAGCTGCAGTAGCGCAGAACACTGTAGAGAAGAGTCCTAGTGTTGATGATAAAAGAGAGAATCGGGGTTAGCGCATCAAGTAACAGAATCACACAATATATGCACTATGGAAATAGTTTGGTGGATCGAACATGCATCCTCTTCCACACGCACACACACACACAACACAAACCATCGATTTCTCATTAGACTCACTCATTCTCTCACACACAATTTCAGCTTAGTTTAAGTTAAAGCAATTTCCTAAAAAAAAAAAAAAAAAAGGAGGGGTGGAAATAAAATACCCACCCCAGAAAAACAAAAACAGTAGTACTGAGAGAACATAATGATTACTGTCATCTGTGCTGTGAGATTTACAAAAAAGCTTACTGTACTGTGCTGTGAGCCCATATCATTTACCCGTTTCACTTAAAAAGTAACAATACAAAAAGTTATATTTTGTAAAAGAAAAAAAAAAGAAAGAAGTGAAAGGAAAGCAGATGAGAGGCAGATGTGTTGGGCTTCAGCGGTTGGAGAGGAAACAAAAGCAGGCAGGGCAATAAAGGTTTGCCTTTTTTCTTTTTTTTTTCTTTTTTATAAACTTAAAACTAAAGCTGCATTTGATACAGGCTTTTCTTTGTACAAGACAATTGCACTTCACAGAAATAAAAGCTGAAATATACAAACACACAAGGAAATGTGAACCAAATTAATTACACCAAAAACAAATTATTTAAAATGGAAAAAAAAAGTGTTGGATTTTTTTTTTTTTTTTTTAAGAGGGTGATGTTGAGGATAAAAGAATTTGGGGAAAAGAGTGATTCGGGACAGAAGAGTATGCAGAAAATTTCCAGAAGGTACCATTGCCTAGCACTGAGAGGGAACGTTATGTGAACAAGGGGAGGGAGCCCTCATTCCCTTCCTCTTCTTCCGCCGCCTCTTCCTCCGAACAGTCCAGAGCAGCTGGGCTGGGCTGTGGTAGGGTTCTTGTGCAGGTTCTGTAGTAGTTTAGGGTTCTTGTGCAGGGTTCTGGTGCCGGGTCCTGTAGGAAATGTTGTTGTGGTTCTGGAGGGTTGTAAACTCTGTGCAGTGTTTAAAGGGGGCGGGGCTACCACATGTCATCCGTGGATGCAGAGTCCTTGAATGGAGAGAGGAGGAGAGCAGCTTGTGAGATCTCACAAAGCTCCAACTGCCAACCACTCAGGAAAAAGCATGTTTGCGTGAGACACAGCATGAAACACAGGTGAAGATAAATCAGGAATGATTCTAGGAAATGTTTGTGGAAATGACGGAGGGATCCAAATCTTGGGTTTAAATGGCCAAACTGATACGTTGATTGCAATTGACAGAAATTACAGCACTTGATGCTGCTTGTGTGCCAACAGGCTATTTGGAGATTTTGCGGTGCATCAATCACTTGGTTAGAGACAAACTCCAGAAACAAAACTGCCGTAAGTACGAACAGACTTGAGACTTGCTACAGATAAACATGTAGAATGAAGGAATAGCAGGAATTAAAAAATGTTTAAGTATAATTAAGCTAACTTTGTCATGCCGAAATTTAGGCCTCTAAATGACATGGTTAAGATTTATAGTCTATAAACTACCATTCAAAAGTTTAAAAGGTTGTTTTTAAAGACACCAAGGCTGTATTTAATAAATCAAATTTATTTGATCATTTGAAAATAGGAAAATACAGCAAAACAGTAATTTTACCACATATTATTAAAAATGTTAAAATAAATGTTGTTATGTTACATTGGAACTCATTCCTGTGATGGTGACGCTGAATTTTCAGCAGCCTTTACTCCAGTCTTCAGTGTCACATGATCCTTCAGAAATCATTCTAATATGCTATCTTGGTGCTCAAGAAACATTGAGCACCAATATTATTATTATCCATGTTGACAACAGGTGTAACGCTTAAAGTCTCTGTGGAAAGCATACTTTCATAGTCTTTGACTATCAGAAAGAACTACATTAATTTGAAGTCTTTATTTACTTATTTTAAATCTAGCAGATTCCAAACTTTTGGATGGTAGTGTTTAGGTAAATACTGCTGTTTATTACTATCACATGCTTCCTTGGACTGAGGAAAAACACATACACTGAATAACAAAATATGTATGAAAGCGATTGAATTATCAGTTTTGGCTAGATCACAGTGCCCTATATTAATTATATGCATATTTGGGTCCATATTTGGTGATCGAAAGGATTTATTGTGGTTCTATTGTAATAGTTTCCCAAGTTCAGATTTGCTCAGGTATTGGACTAAAAATGCTGTGAGCGTGTTCTAACTCTAAGACAATTCAAATACAAATCCTGTATTTGAAATACAAGCATTAAAGTCACAACAGCCTATTTTACACCACTTCACAGGAAACCTTTTAATTATTTTGTAGAACTGTAAACTATATTATATATATATATATATATATATATATATATAAAAGTCTTCCTCCGTAAAAACCTATAAGGGTGTACCCAATCCCAGCAACCTGAGACTGCACCTAAAAGCAAAGCACCACCCCAAAAGAATGAAAAATATCACCAATGTATCAAACAGCTTAAGCCCATCAATATGCACACCAACCAATCGGAGTTCACACTTAGCAGGCTGAACTGCCCCGTATAAACATAAATATGACAGAATAATGACATTAACAAATTATTAAATAAATGTCAAAGAGAGGAAAACGGCAAACTGAATGAATGAATTGTTCCACAGTTATTTTGGGAAGGCTTGAACTGGTTTGTAAAAATACATGTGAACTGGAAGAACAGCCTGAGGTGTGGCAGGTCAAGGTTGGTAGTCATGAAAAGCATCAGAATCAAGTGCTGAGTGCTGAAGTAAAGAGCACCCGAGGTGCCTGATTTTCAGTCAAGTCTATATGAAACAAAAACGGATATACACAATCAGTTTGTTGAAAATAATAAATAAAACACAAATCACATTGCATATGCCTCTAGGGATGCCAAAAGTATCTTTAGAAAGTCCATATTTGGATAGAATGAATAATTAAATTATACATATCCCAAATTGGGATATATATAAAATAAAAGTAAAAATTCTTTCTGTGGCACAGGTAGTACCAAATGTCAACTTTTGTAAATTATGCTTTAAAACGGCACTATCATAAAAAGCAAATACACGCCATGATGAAACAGTAAGCAGCTGTTTATGCAAGTTCAAATTGCCTAGTTTTATTGTTATTTTCTGTCTTTTATTTTAAAGCTTAATTACTTAAAACATTTTTTTATCAAGTTTATGCTTGTGGTTTTATGTCACTGTTTTAATTGTAAATGTTAATATTTTTATTATGTTTATTATTTTATAAATAAAATAATACTGGTATTGACTTTTGAAATTTGGTACCATGACAACCCTATACAGTACAATAACATCTCATGTAATTAAGTTATTTTCAGACCAACAACAAGAGAGCTATATAACCATCCAATCAACATTTCATTTAAGCGTTTTTTTATATATAAAATCGCTTTGCTCAACAAATTTGAGGGGCTCCACCCTGCACTCAACCAAAACGCTTTAGAAATCACATCTCAGTCTATCCAGCACTGTCAGATGAGAGGGGTAATATGGAATAGGATGAAAACATGCACAAATGGAAAAACTCTGGAACACTCAAGGTGACAAACAACAAAATCGAGCAATGCAACTTAATTTTAAAACAAAGCAAAAAAAATCTTATAAGCAAACATGCCAACATTTATACACACACAGGATCAGGCTGAAGTACTCACTGTATCCTCGTTCCTGTATGGGTTAAGTTTGTTGTATACTGCTTCGATTACACTCCGCCTATGACAAAAAGAGAGACAAAGACAGGTATGATCCCTTGATTGAGGGAGGTAAAAATCACCTCTGTAGCACAGCCCACTGAGCTGCCTCATTAAAGCAAAATTAAACTGTTGGTGCAGACACAAGTCTCTTTCATGCCTTCACTGACTCCAAACATTTGAATATTACCGAGTTATTGAAAGGTTCTGTGAGAATTATACACCAATAGTTCACAAAATGTTGGATGGACAGATCACTAGGTTTTGGATCTTGAAGTAAAGAGAGAAAGTACTCACTTGCTGGCCAGCTCTCCTCCCGGTGGTAGGTTGGGGATACTCTCAGATGCTAACGTACGCATCACATGGACCAGGTCGGGCACACCTTCATCCCCCTGCCTCTTCAGGATCTCTGTTATATTAACAACAATTCAGAGCAATCAAGTTTGGCTCAGCAGAATTACTGATTCCATTTAATAACAGAAGGCTTGTAAAGCTTAGTTTATACCTTCTACTCGACTCTCTAGGTATTTATCAAGCTCTGCTTCCCTTTTGACAGCTTCAGGGGAAACCTTCGGTGCACTGACGAAACACACCAACACAACACTCATGTTGTCACGACTTCCCTGTCCAAACACAGAAGGAGGGAGGAGATCATCAAAATTTTATATCAATGAAACACTAAAAAAAATGTGAATTTAGAATTTGAAGAAACTTCAAATTGGGTCACATATGTTCATTGTATACTGAAGTAAATAAAGCTATTAAAAATGTATACATAAACACAAAAACATTTACTCTTTTTATTCCATTATTTATTAAAACCTTTGTTTGCTTTCTTACTCATACTTATCTTAAAAAAATAAAAAGGAAGTGCATCAATAAAATATCAATAAATATCCTTTAAATTTCAGGGGTATGAAAGTTTGAGGTTGGTAAGATTTTCTTGTTTCTTTTCTCTAATCCTCACCAAAGCTGAACTTATTTGAATAAAAATACAGTACTAATTCATTTTCTGAAATACTGACAAAATTTAAAATAAACATTTATAAAAGTAAAGCTGACTTTTTACCCTCAATTACTCCAGTCTTCAGTGAACATTTTTCATAATGCATTGATAAAGCTCTTAAGAACATAATTTATTTGAATTTCTTTTGTAACAAATTGACATTTTTGTAGGAAGTTTCAATTTAAACCAATGTATTGGAAACCGACTGCAAAAAAATACTTTGAAAAAGTTTGACAAAAAATTATTAATCACTTTAACTGTATTTTTCGTAGACAAAAGCATTCATCTGACTGGCTGGTAAAAGTCTTTTTACACTCACCTTATACAAACAGGTATCTACAATTTCATTGCAGACCCTCTCCAGATCGTCAGTCACCTCCAATCGTGAACGAACAAAATCGCACAGCTCCTCATTGGCCATCACATCCCAAATCCCATCACAAGCAAGAACAATAAACTCATCCTCCGGCTCTGACCGCTCAATAGCATACACCTCGGGCTCCGGCGACACCAGCTGCTCCGTGGGACCCTTACCATGTACACACTTATAGTCAAAGTCCCCCAGAGCCCTGGAGACCGCCAGGGACCCATTGACGCGCTGGATCATCACAGATCCTCCAGCGTTCTGGATCCTCTCCTTCTCCAAGGGGTTGCTGGGTTTGTGGTCCTGTGTGAAGAAGTGCACAGCCCCTCCACGGCTCAGCAAACCCCGCGAGTCTCCGCAGTTGATAAAGTAGATGTGGCGAGGTGAGATCATCACTCCGACGGCCGTCGAGCCGCTGCGGTCGGCGCCACCATGCTTCTTCTCTGAGATCTGCCGCATGTGATCGTCGATCTGCAGGAAACCAGTACGGATTCCAGATTTCACGCTGTCTACGCTGGGCTCCACGGCTGGACCTCCTCCTCCGCCTCCACCCTGGAAGTCAGGGTTGCTGGTGATGTGCTCCAAGAGGTGCTCGCAGCAGTAACGTGCCACCTGTGATCCCGCATGCCCATCGTAGACAGCGAAGAACGACCAGGGGTCCAAGCCATTGGGTAAGCCAATGACAGCAGTATGAGCATCCTCCATTTCAACACGCCAGCCCTGCATGCTGCTCAATCCGTAGCGCAGGCTGTTGCCTTCACCATGGGCGTTGTGTTTCTCCATCTTTGGCTTATCCAGAAAAGCACCCATCTCTGCTGTTTAGGAATCTAGAATTGAAGAAGTTTGATAATGATGAGTAACATAAAAACCACTAAGAGCGCCAAAAAAGTTGCTATTCTTTTTACAAAACATATTTCAAGTTTGCTATTATTACTACAATTCTGTTTGGTGACACTAGCGATATAGAAATTATATACTTCAACTTTAAAGTAAACTTAAATTCCCACCCATTATTTGCACAGTTCAGTAACCCTGTTCAAATGTTAAAACATTACAATAACCCTGTTCAAGTGTCAAAATATTGCATATAATTGCAACAAGTAAATGTTTAACAACGTTTTAATCTTTGCTGAGTGATAAGCAAACAGGTTGACAGTCATGTTAACAGTCAAGAAAAATTAGTTCTGTAGTGTTGTTCTCATGTGTAAATATTAAAACAAATTTAACGTAGGTTATCGATCCAAAGAAGAATATGAAAAACTGACTGACTACTCATAATAACAAGAGATCACGAAATGGGAGTAGCAATAGATCTTTTCTTAATAAATTGTTGTATATTTGAGTGAAAGGGATTTAAAAAACAAGTTTGATTATAATCACTGGTTGTTGATTTATCAAGGCAGATCTGAATGCCAGGATGTAGTTGGTTATAAGAAAGGTGCAGGATTTAAGTGAACTTAATGATTAGAGAAGTCTGGCATGTGTCACCCAGCGCTGCCAATTTAGCCATTTTCTAGCTAGATTTAGTGACTTCCCCACCACTTTTTAAAATAGTTTTTTTATTAGACATTTTTGATTCAATTTAACTATTTACAACAGAGCCCAAGATATGCTCATATAAGTATAGGATACAAAGCAAAAATACAAAAGAAAAAGGGAAAACTGTAACCAGTCACTCAAAACCAATAGTGGTGAAATGCAAGCAATTCTGGAGAACCGAACACAATATTGAATCAGCCAGCTTGTTTCACGTTTGCCCACAAACACGGCTGATATCCCCTCCTCAATAAGGTACTTCGACTTGATCTTCCATAATAGGTAGGAGGGGACACACAACTAGTAAAATTGGATCTGCTGAGAATCCTTCTAAATGCTTACAAAGGGTCGGCCAGGCTTGGAAAATAATACTCTTCCCAAATCCCGTCTGTAAACAGGCTAAAATATGGCTTTTTGTCTTCACTAAGTGCTCAAACAAAACTCCTGGACATCTCTTAAAGAGTCTATGCCGTGAACCTCGCATACTTTTGAGAATCCAATGTTTAGCTGATCTTGATAAACGCTCATTGTCACTCATGTAAACACGACACGTTTTCTTCCGCAATCACACATTTGCGCTTTGTTTTCCAGGCGAACCGAAAATAAACGTGACAGTTGCATCCCCCGGAAATCCGATAAAATTCAACCAATCAGATGACGACTTCGACATTCCTGAAGGGTTTCCAGTTAAGCGTACCATATGCATCAGATGTTTAGCCAACGTTCCGTGGGCGTGACGTCTGAGGCTGAGACTACAGTCTCAGTAACGTCCAACCAAAATTGTATTGCCTTTCTGGTGGCACCATCTATTCTGGCTGTGGTGCATTCCAAGTGGGCAATGTCCAGTAAGTATGACATCCACGTAAATATAACCGGAATAGATGAATCGAAGCACAGTTTCAGGATGACCTTTTGGCAGCAGTAAGAGCAGCGAACAATCCTTTTTTGATACACTGACAGTGACAAAGAAGAATCATCCAATAGGAGAAAGAGCAATGGATCCTTCTGAATCTGAGTTTTTAGAAGTTCTGACAATAAGTCCCGTACTGAGGACCAGAGCAGCACGTTTGTGGAACAGTCCCAGAACATATGAATATATGCACCTTGACTTAACTTGAACTGCTAAGTGACAAAGGGGATTTTCTTTTCATTTGATATAATAAACAAGGAGTGGCATATGCCTTATAGATTAACTTATAATGAATCATTTGATGGTTTTTTGAGGTAACAAAACAATTCCCCCAGACAGTGGGGACCAATCAATCTCACTGTTAAGTCCTCTTTCCCAAAATCCCTCAGTTGGAATGTTTGAATATTGTCGTACCATTTTATGAGATGCATCCATACAACTTATAGGAGCTATTACAGGGTACAGTCTGATTGCTTGAGCCAATATCTCTAATGATAAATTAAAAAGTATAGGTGACAGGGGACAACCTTGATGGGTACCTCTGCCAAGATAGGAGGAGGGGGAAATATTCGAATGAGTACGAATGAGTACTCTGGCTGAGCATTCAGAATAGACAGTTTTAACTGCTTGTAGAAAGAAAGAACCAAACCCAAAATGCTCTAGGACAGACCATAAAAAGTTCCACTTGATTCTGTCGAATGCTTTCTCTGCATCCAAAGAAAAGATTGCGGAGGAAGGCGTGTATGAATCTGCTCGCCGAATAATATGAAGAAGCCTATGCAAACTGTCTGCAGCTAATCTCCCCTTTAGGAATCCTGATTGTTCATAATTAATCAAGTCTCCTATACATCAATCCAATCTTAAAGCCAAGACCTTTGCCTTCAACTTTGAATTTGTGGATAGAAGGCTAATTGGTCTGCAACTAGAGCATTCAAGTGGGTCCTTCCCTTTCTTCAACAACAAAGTTATTAAGGCTATAGTTTGGTTCCTGTGTTTTCTAATGCAAAATTAAGAAAATTAAGAATCAAAGCTGCTATTAAAACCCATAGTGTCTTCAATAACTCTGGGGATAATCCCGTCTAACCCCGGAGCTTTGTTACTATCCAGGGCGGTTTTTAATTCCTCTATTGTCAAGGGGCTATCTATCTATTTCACCTTGAAAATCATTTAATTTGGGAAGATTTAAATGTTTAAGGATTAAAAAAAAATTGGTTGGGTCAGAATTTGATTTGAAGTATACAGATAATTTTCAAATATTCTATTTACATCCTGAGGTTGAGTGCCCTGTCTAATAGCCGATAGACTGGCCTTAGATTCACTATCTTTCAACCTTAAAACCAACAGCTTAGAAGAGCATTCTCCATTAAAGTAATATGACTGTCTAGTACGATCTATGATTAATTTAGCTCTGTGTAAATATATAGATTTTAATTCTGATTTAAGAACGCTTACTATTTTAAGTTTGGTCTTACAAAATTTCTCTTTTAAATCATCATTTTTTTTTTCTAATTCAAATTTATGGCTCTCCCTATGCTTTTTATTAAAGGATAAGAAACTTATGCATTTACCCCTAATAAAACATTTAGTAGTTTCTCACAATGCTTGGGAGTTTGAGGCTGAATCTCTGTTAATTTGTAAAAACTCTGTCAAGAAACTGCGTAAATCAACCACGAATGTACGATCCTGTAATAAGGAGGTATTGAATCTCCAACGGTTATGACTAGCGCTAAACAATATAGGAGTTATATAATCTCCAGAACCATCATTTTGTGAATGCCACACATCGAATATACTGTAATGTCGCAATAGATAAATAAATAAATTTAAACATTCAGAGATCACTGAATCAGTCTTAGAAGCATATGACCTATCTAACTAGGGGGGTCCAGCAAAGCATTAAAATCGCCCCCTAACGCCACCAGACAGTCCTCAAAACTTATAACTAAACATAATAATTCTTGGAAAAAAAGAATCACCACCCTCGTTGGGTGCATAGATAAACATAAAAGCATATTTAGTATTATTTAGAGAACCAACAACATGGGCGATTCGGCCTTCTTTATCTCCACTGCATGTTATAATTGAAAAGCCTATATTACGCTTAAGCCACTATCATCACCCCTTTAGTTTTATTGATAGCTGAGGATGAAGAAATCACTCTAAAGTATCTATTTTGTAGGGCTGCAACTAACGATTATTTTTTCGATTAATCGGATAAAAACTAAACTTTATTCTTTATTAAAATTAATTCTTTAATTCGATGTTTTGCTTATAACTATATAAAACCACAAATCACAAATTTATGTATAAAAGTGAACTTTAAAAAATCCAAAAGC
>JAUMHR010000063.1:13901835-13915693 GCA_032361145.1 Enteromius fasciolatus | reverse complement strand
CGATAACGGCATTCGTTGACAACAAATTTAATTATCGATAATTATCGATTTTATCGATTAGTTGTTGCAGCCCTACTATTTTGAAAACGATGCACGCCAGCTGATTTCAAGTGAGACTCTTGTATAAGGGTGATATAAATTTTACATTTTAGGTAATCTAAACATTTGGTTCGATTAATTGGGCTATTTAACCCATTAACATTCCATGATAGAATATTCATAGCCATATATGAATAATGAAAAGCAACCAGACCAATCAGAACTAAGGCAGTGGGGACCAAAGTAGCCTAATTCCCTGGAAAGATAACAATGATCAGAACATACATAGAAGCATCTGGCCATACAACTGCATGTAAAAATATATAGACCTGCATTAGACAGATTAAACTTACTTGGGCAGTCCCGGGCAAAGAACAAGAAACCAAAAACAATAACAGAAACAAAATGGGCAGCAAGTAAGAGTTAGAATGCACTCTTCTATCTGCCCTCGATGTGAATGTGTTTGGATACATGTCCAACCTAGCCGTTTGGCTCATCCGTCAACACTTCACCCGGTCATTTTCGGATGAAAAAACAATCAGATTTACTCAGCGAGGACCTTCATGGGAATTGCAGATTCATCCTCGTTCACCTCAGATTCTCGTGATTCAATCGCTGCAGCTTCATTCTGAGAAGATTTTGTGGCGGAATCCAATTTGAGAGCGAACTTTCAACATCCGCCGGTGTCTCAAGAAGAAAGATCTTCCCTCGGTGAGTAACTTGCACCACCCCAGGGTAGAGCAGGAAAGACGATATTCCTTGTTGAGTTGCCATCGCCGATGCCATCGCTCTCCTCTTAAACGCAGTGTGGGTGCTATAGTCCGGGAAGAAAAGCAGTGACGCTCCCATATGAAGAATTTGTCCAACAGCACAGGCCCCATCAGGATTGCATTCCGATACTCGATAATGCAGCATCTTGAAAATGAATGTGCGAGGAGTTGATTTTGAACATTCACCACTGTAAATACGGTGCACTCTTTCAATCTCCATTACCTTGCCAGCAAGAGAGGGAATCTTTTTAGGGAGATGATCTTGTATAAATTCTAGTGGGTCGTCTCCTACACCCTCTTTCAGCCCCGCTAGACGAATATTGGACTGGCGGCTTTTATCTTCAATTCTCAACAACCTTTCCTGGAGGGAGTCCACTGCTAGCTTAACCTCCACAGTGTCTTTTTTTACATGACAAAGAGCTCTCTGCATGTTGTCAAAGTTGTTTCTTTCCAGACGAACATCCTCTTTCAAAACTCCCAAGTCTGTCTACAAGCGAATTCTTCCTTAAACGTTTCCCTGATGAAGTCAAGGGGCATCTTTAACTCGTCAGCAACAATGGTGCGAAGTTCCCCCTCTGAAACAGTATTATGGTCTTTGACTCGCTTTTTCTCCAGGGAAGCTAGTAACAATTGACGTTTTGCCATCTTCATTCATTACCCCGTTAAGAAAGCAGCTAAAATCTAATCAAGTGTTGATGATTTTACTGAGAAAAATAAAAGTTAAAGACACAGAGTAAGAGAACACTCGATTGAGCTATTGCCTTCGGTGGGTCACGTGATCGCCCGACTTCCCCACCACATTTGAGGTTTTTTAGAGACAAATATAGCAACTTCTTGGACAAAGCTTGCCCACTGATCTATGCATTTTTTTATAGATCAGTGAATTTGACATTTAGCTACTTTCAGTTGAAAGTTGGATACAAGCTCGCCAAGTTAGATTCTGATTAAGAAGGTCAAACAATTTACAACTAAGCATATGCATTGATGAATTGTTTACAATATGATTAGTATTTAATAACATGTAATAAGGGTAGATTTAAATTTTATTTCAACTTGAGTTTCCCGCTAACTCGAATCAAGTGTAAACACAGCACTGGGCCACTATTTATAATTCATGAAACTACAAGTCTTTTCATACCAGTGGACACTTTGAAAATAAATGATGGCATGCCAACAGGCACCAGAAACAACGCACACACATGTAAACGCACACACACCACCAAAAAGGCAGACAGACACACATACAGTGGGTTCCCAGCCATGTATGGTTGTCAGATAACGCAATGCTACACACACACACTACACACTCCTATACTAAAAATAGACAAGCACAGATGCATTCAGACCATTGTTCACCACTCACATCCATCACTGCGCACTCTCTGAACACAAAAACAGTGCAATTTATAAAACTCCAGCCTTGACTCTTGAATATATTTGACAGATAAACACTCTATAATTCTGATCTAGCTGCTGACTGGGTTTGCTGCTGAAGTATATTCACACTTTACAGTGAGATAACAGCAATAAATATTCTTAGCCCTTGTTAGTGCTGAACAGCAGTGAACTGAAAGTCTGCGCGTGCAGACCTGCCGCATGTTCACGCGCCTCTATTCCGCATTACGTCATGGTGTCGCGAGCCTGTTAGCAAGCTAGGTTTATGCTAATACTGACGTTTGAGACCCTTCAGTTTGACTGAAACGTTTAGACAAAGTGAAATGGCCCGGTGGATGTAATCGGGAAAGAGAATGAGCCAAGACCCTGGCAGATACTCACTTCTACGGCTTGAGGTCAGACAATCTAGCAAGCTAAATGCTAACGAGAGGCCAAGTGAATCATCGGGCTTGGGTTGTCAAAACCTGCGGCCCTCAGCGCACCATGCGTCGGCCGCAAGCGACAGGTCAGCCCGCCGAGCTCAAACAACACCCGCCTACTCCCTTAGCCTACATGCTAACAGGCTAGCTCTGCCATTCGCATAGGCATATTACAAAAGCACAGAAACTTACCCACTAAAAATAAGTCCTGGAGAATTCTGTTGTGGAGAAGGTAAAAACCAGATAAAAGAGAAGGACGAAAAGAAAGAGAGAGATATAAACTGAGCGCGGCGGTGGTAAGAGAGAGACAGGCTGGCGGATTGTTTTGCTCTGCATTCAGTCTGTGAAAGAGCGGATCACCCTTATCTGTTTAAACCAGGGATGCATAATTCCCATTTATTCTGCGTCCTGAACGTGTAAAGTGGAAAGTGTCGGGTTTGACCGCTATTTTGGTCCGCTGCGTTCGGGACCGAATCTCTGCACACCAGCAGCAGCGCAGGACCCGGATGTGGATTCAGCGGGGCTGCGCACTTAAAAGAATGACATCATCATCTCTCCATCAACATCATCCCTCCATCTGTACATCATTCTATCATCACCATCGCATCCTTCCCTAGCCATCGTTCATTCATCATCCCTCTGTACTTTTACCACTATGCCTCCATCTCCAGTCCTGCATCCTTTTCCTCTCCAGCACTGGACATTTTTCCAAGAGCGTCTAGAAAGCCCCCTTTATACACACTTAAATAGATTATAATATGTTAGGTGGAAAATAAGAAATGTGAACAGATAAGCAGCTGCTAATGCAATTATTTTTATAATACCCTTTAAATAAAATGTCTAATCAACATTTTTCAATACAAAACAACATTTTATTTAACAAATATATAAGATCATCGTTTATTTCTATCTATCTATCTATCTATCTATCTATCTATCTATCTATCTATTCAACTCCATCTGAATACAAAACCAGCGAAATATAATGTATGGAATATAATATTACATAATACAAGGCTACTGTAGCCTATAGCTTTGTAATCTTCGAGTGGACAAATATTGGCTATAGATACAATAAAGATAAAGTTTAGCCCTATGTTCCATTAAAGAAGGAGATTAACCCGGAAGGCTTTGACTCCGGTCGACTGCCGGGTCGTTGGCTGCACTGATCTGAACAGGGTTGGTTGAGAAGCTGACAGTTACAGCATGTTGTAACACAGACGGATCTGTCAAGCGCTCAGCTTGAGCAAGGTTTAACACCACATTCAGCCAATACTCTACTTTTTGCGAAGTTTCTCGGTGTTTTTACCGAAATGTTGGATATATGCTGGCTGTGCGTGATTCTCGCCGGGAGCGCAGTGTATTTACTAACGCAGTTTATACGCTTCATCTTCGCAGACGCTGATCTGACTTTATTATGGGCGGCAAGGTTCGGCAACAGCCCAGGTATTGAATTGCTAATAGACATACATACATACTGTACACATACACACACACACACAAATATGTTTGCAATCTAAAATCATCCAACACTGGCTACTTACGCAACAAAGTGTGACAGGGATATGGGATATGGAATTTGCCCTCTGTCTTTATGAGTGTTAATGGCATTATGCGACAGGAATAGTATAATAAAGTCTTAAGTATTTATTTAAGAAAAGTATAAAGTCTGCATGAATTGTCATGGTTATAATCTAATTGAATATTTTGGTTAAGTTGACATTTATTTGAAAAGTTATACTGTGGACCCATCAAAATGAAGTGTTAAAATATTAAGCAGTCTACTAATATTCTAATGACTTCTAGTTGACATGTAGTAGCAAAGTTACTTACTTTTAGCAGAATGTTTAAAGTGGACTCAAAATAAAGTGTTCATAATATTTAATATTTAATCTTTTTTTAATAATGATGAAGTCAACTTATAGCCGATGCCATTATATTATTTCAGTGTTAGTTCAATCTATATACACTTTTTTTAGTGCTTTGCATAGACATAATGATTTTTATATTGTCCAGACTCTATATTTCTATTCCCTAACTGTAAATCTAACAACAAAATTAGGATCTATAACCTTTTAAATGTAAGGTGGAGGTGAAACACGCATTATGTTGCAAGGTTTTTCAACCCCAACCTTTCATTTTATAGCTTATAAATCCAATTTTTTTAGTACCTTGTACACTGTATCATTTCTAAAACATGTTTTTATCTGAAATAATATTTAAAAATTTATAATATAATATTTTCTGACCAAAATGAGTTCATACTACTCTGTTGAGCATTACTTCCTTCACTATACCTTTATACACATTGTTTTTTGGATTATTAATTAAATAATATATAGTGTGATGGTGTAGAATTTTATTAATAAATTCATTTCTTTACTTTTAATTCTAAAGAGTCAAAGTTGAGGGGCAAAGTGGTGTGGATTACCGGAGCCTCGAGTGGCATCGGGGAGGAGTTGTCCTATCAGCTCGCGGCACTTGGTGCTCGGCTAGTGCTGTCTGCCCGCAGGGAGAGTGAGCTGCAGAGGGTAAAGCGTGCATGTTTAGGTATGAACAGTCCTGAGAAACATCTAATGAAACTGAAAACCTCAGGGGTCAATCAAGTACACTGTAATTCATGTCTCTTCAGAGCTGCAAAGTGATCCTGAATATACTCAAGTATCTTTGCTGTCAATACTTGACGGTTATGCACTAAAAGCATCCACACCATGAACTACTGACACTAAATAAACTCTTTCTCTCCTTCTATTAGAGCGCTTCTCTCTAAAGGATGAGGATATTCTTGTCCTTCCACTTGATTTGTTGGACCGTGGATCACATCAAGAAAAAACTGCTGCAGCTCTGAAGCACTTTGGTGATGTAAATGCGATCTGGATTTCATATCCAATCTTCAGAGTGTTTCTGTTCTTGTTTCTTCTATTTCAGAAACCCCAAAAAGTGTCATTATGATTGGATTTTCTTATTATCAGCACGTAAGTGTGCACTTGTTAATGGAATAGTTGACCCAAAACATTTGATGCAACTGTACTGACCCACAGGCTATAGAAGATCTAGATGAGTTTATTTCTTCATCAGATTGGGAGAAATATAGAATTACGTCACTTGCTCCTCTGCAGTGAATGGGTTCCGTCAGTCCAAACAGCTGTAAGACATCAAAATAATACAAAAAGCTGCCCATCTGCTCATCTACATCTTGTATGTGTTAATATTCAGCAAAGTTTCTTTTTTGGGTGAACTACTCAACTTAAAATTAACGTGTAATAAATTACCCGACAATAAAAACATGTAAACTTTAGACATCTGCAGGCACAAGTGTGCAGAAAACAGTAAATAATCATCTGAAAAAACTGTATATGCAAGCATTAGCCATTTTTTTTATTTAAGATGTACTTCATCTGATTGTTAATCAATTTAGAATGATCAGAAGTATTAACCTGGGATAATTTTAGTTTGTCTGCATCTTCAGATAGATGTGTTGATAAACAATGGAGGCCGGACGCAGCGTTCGCTGTGCACTGAGGCTGATGTGGATGTGTACCAGGCTCTTATGGAGCTCAACTTCCTTGGCACCGTATCTGTCACTAAGCAGGTGCTGCCCCACATGATCCGCCGTGGCAATGGTATCATAGCCACCGTCAGCAGCGTTGCAGGATTTGTAGGGGTACCCCTGGCCACGGGCTATGCTGCGAGCAAGCATGCGGTGCAGGTGAGAGCAAACTGACAGAATTACGTGAGAATCTGCCTATACGTATGCAGCATTGTCTGGTAAAATACATTTTCATGGAAGATTAAAAAAAAAGCTCCTGATTTGTTGTTTCTCCAGGGTTTCTTTAACTCTATGAGGACAGAACTCACAGATTATCCGAACATCACCATCAGTACCATCTGTCCCGGACCTGTAATATCAAGCATTGTTCATAATGCGTTCACAGAGGAGATTGGCAAGGTATTTGCAAGTTTGTTTGTTTTTTATTTTAATTAAAATAAATCATATTTGCTTGTCTAAAAAGCTTTTTTTTTCTCTTTAGCCTGTGGCTACAGCTGGTGATCAGACGCATAAAATGTCTACAGAGCGCTGTGTTCACCTCACCCTGGTAGGTCTGGCCAACCATGTGAAGGAGATGTGGATCGCTGAGCAGCCCTTTCTACTTTTCTGCTATTTGTGGCAATACACTCCCACTCTGGCCTGGTACTTGACTAATGTTCTGGGTAAAAAACGCGTGCGGAACTTCAAAGCTGGACTGGTGAGTAGAGGGACCTTGGTGTAAACATTCCTGAACTGGTTTATTTATGCTACAATAGCAGTAATATATTTTTTAAAACATTTTTTTCCAGGATGCAGACTCTGCATATTTCAGCAAGCCTAAGGTCAAGACCACTTGAAAATCTCATTGCAGGAAAGATTGATTTGTGAATTCCTTACCAGAAGGACCCGGGAAAGTCAAAAAGACATTTCACTGTCATTAAATAAATACAGAACACACATTTTGCTCGTTGTATCAAGGCATTGATTTGTTTTGTGTATCAAAATGTTGTTCATTAGGTATAAATAGGATTGAATATTCTTACATTACGTTTGTGTGAACAAAAAAGACAGTCGAGTATTTATACAAAACATTTGTATTTTGTTCTGTACATACAATTATACAACCGTATAAAGCCAATTTACCATCATATTTATAACACCAGGTGGTCACATGAACAAAAAAAATATTCATAACCACTGAAAATAGTAACCAAGGCACATCCTTGAGATCTGACAAACAGGTTTTTTAGAAGGGCAATGGTTTTCCTGTTTCTCTTCTTTAGGGCTCTTGACAAATGCTTAACAAAAAAAGTGGAAAAATACAAAAATAAAATTAAATAAAAATTCAAATGGTAGTAGTGTAAAATGAGATTCAGTCAAAGACACTCAAGGGTTCACTGTTGAGAAAAGAGTTAAGCACACTTTCCAGATAACACTGGGCTGTGTCTGATTGACTGTACACTATTATTGTGTGGACAGGAGTTTGCACATTTACTAGCTGCATTCATAAATTCATGCATTTCTTAAAAATAAAGTCAAATATCACTACAACAGTAGCAATTTTAAATGCTTCATACGTTCAATAAAATATTTCACCATACCCTCAACAAAGAAGAAATAAAATGGAAAAATTTGACTGTAAAACTTGTGCTGGTAGCATCCATGTTTGTCAAGATCTCTAAGGAGAGAGGAGGGAGGGGTAAACAAATGAAGGTGATTATCATAAGCAGCGTAAATGGATAGGTGGGGATGAATAGATGGGGTATCCCAGAGGTGGATCAGCTGCTTGAACAGTTAGGTTTCTCAGCATCACAGGATGTGCCTGAATGCTGTAGCGCTCCTCATCGTCATTAGTGGCATATAGTAGCTCCCATGACAGGTTGGCCCACTGGCCCCTTACACCCTCCTCATTCAAAACTCCCACCTGGACTAGATTCTCCTGCAGTGACAACACACGGCTTGTATATGTCCCCTATGAAAAATAGAATTACAATTGTAAATTATAATTTTTTTTGGTAAAAAATAAATTTTATAAACTCAGTTGAAACAAGAATGCATGAAGACGAATAGGGCAATATTTAGATTATTGTCAATACAGACAAGCTGATCATAATGGCCAATGAGAAATCATTGTGGGCAGGGACTATTTTGCAGAAATAGAGCATCACAATGTGCTTAAATTCATTATAATAATTGCTAGTTGTGCAGAAACTCATACTCAGGAGATGCTTTTTATTGCTTCATGATTACATATGACACACTGTTTGATAGCAATGGTTACATTCCAGTACATTCCATTTACCATGGTGAGATCGTGTCCGAGAGAAAACAGGAAGGGCTTCTCTTGTGCAACACTGTCTTGCCAACTGCGGTCTGTTACCAGGCCAATGAACCAATTGTCATGATAATCTTGCAAAGTTGTGTAGAGCTCACCCAGACTCTCTACTTGACCAAGAGCTGCCTGGTCTACCAAGAGTTTTACACTGTACCTGCACACACAGAATAAAACGTGTCACATGACATAAACAAGAATGTTTAGGCCTTTTTTGAAAGAAAACGATTGTTGAATCTTGCTTGTATGTTACCTGAAAGCCCTGAGTGTGAGCTGATGCAGCTCTTTATTGGCTCGGAGCCACTCAAGTCCCTCGGTCCACGGGCCATCCCCACAGTACAGTCTGAACAGCAGATTGGGGCTGAACATCTGAGCATCTGCCCCCAGTGCCACACAGCATGATAGCACCACCTGGGTATAAAGCTCCCGCAGGGCCCGGTCCTCCTGCAAACCCAGCGTCACCTGCTCAAAGTCTCCCTCCCCAAAACTCTCCACAACCAGCTGCGATAAACAAAAGCAGAACCAAGCCTCTGGGAAGCAGGGTCGCAGAACCTGGAGCTTGGAGGAAGCCAACTGGGCGGTCCGCCACTCTGCAGGCAGAGAGAAGAGCTCTGAGTGAGGGCTTGTGAAGTGGAGAGGCTGGGAGTTGCTCGGGACAGTAGTCGAAGTGAGTGAAGGGATGTTATCTTTCCCTTTATCTACAACGGGCAGACCGAGCCCCAAACCCAGACCCAGAGGTCTAAGGGTGGGTAGAGACGACAGAGCCATGCTCTCGTACAGGCTGTGGATTTCTACAGAACCTGGAAGAGACACTCCCAACCCTAACCCGGTCTGTCCTTCATCTGTCCGTACCATCATTCTGATCGGCCGCCGTACAGGGACTGGACCGAATAGATCATCCTCGTCTGACCAATCTGCAAAGGATGAGAGGCTAGAGCTGTCCTGCCCCCTCAAATGAGAGGATGAGCACGACTCAGGGCGAATTTGAGAGTCCATGGCAACTTTAACCACAGCCGGACCTGGCTCCGAGGGCATGGCAATCTGAGAGCTTTGCGACTTGCGACCAGAGGTCTGCAGTGAATGACCTTTTGTTCGCTGAGCACCACGTGTCAATTCCTGTACACAGTAACGCAATAAAATCCAAACTAGCATTTTAAGGAAGTCAGAATTAAGCTGACGCAAGTGGTCAGGGGAGTCAATAATTCCTGTTAGAACGTTCTGGGCGTCAGAGTAAACCCTGACGGGCAATACAGAGCAGGGTGTCAGAACATTACCCCAGTGAGGGTTTAATAGTCGGAAACACTGGCCAGGCCGCTCTACATGATCAAACGCTCCTTCAAAAACCTCATCCACACGCCGAGCCTCCACTGTGTGACACGATGTCTCCTGTAGTTCCAAACCCTGTGGTGAAACATGACAGGTAATGAGAATCATAAATCTGGTGTTCTGTAGACCGATGCAAAGGCAAGAAAGCATGTATACCTTAATGTTAACAGTGCAATAGCCGTAGCCCCTTTCTAAAACAGAGATCCAAAGAAGGCGACCCTGGAAGCGGCCAAGGTAATGAGACCCAGGCGTACAGGAACCTGCAACCAGGTGAAAAAATTAAATCAGAAAGTTTATAGAAACTTCAAAACAAATCAATTCATGATACATTCTTTTAGGATTCTTCAATTAATAGATTGTAATGTAAACTCTCATTTTGGGCCAATTCAATGCATCCTTTTACCCGAAGTGACTTAAAACACCAATGACTCTGGCATTGCTAGCTCTATGCTCTACTGTTTGAGCTTAAGGCACATTCTAAAAATATGATTCTGAGCTGAGACCGTGCTAGAGATCAGTAATATGTTTCTCAGTTGGTCTCACTCACCAAATGCACCATTAGCAAGTCCGGGTCTGAGAGCAGATGCAAGTCTTTTGCAGAGCTGCTGATAATATACAGAATCTGGGCAAGGGCAGGCGGTGCCTGGGGTGCCTGGCCATGAGCGCAGAGGCCTGGGGAATCCAACCAGGAACACAGGTAGTGTGAAGAGAGGAAGAAGAGGGGCAGACAGAAGAGCAGAGAGAGCCACAACAGCTAGCAGAACTGGGAACAGAGCAGCATTGAGTGCTAGCAGAGTTCCTGCCGACTGACGCCGCTGTTTACTCTCCGTCCAGGACGTGATCAACACCGTAAGAGCAAAACTCAGCTTACATACAAACTGAGATACACGATTCACAGCAAGAGAGACCTGCCAGAAAAGGGGATGGATAAGAAAAGTGTTATTACACAAATATCCCTGTAATTTTAGCAATTTAGAGTAAATGCATTAAATTAGGTTTGGCTCACCAGTATCAGCTGCACTGTAGTGCCCAACTCATTCCAGCGTGTGACTTGGTGCCCCCCTGCAAGTCTGATGATCACCACTAACACCATCTGCAGCAAAGCAGCTTCAGAACTCTGCCACACCTGCCGTACAAAGGCCAAAAAGTCAGAGGCCAAAGATCAAGGGATATTTTGGTGAAAGTGCTGTGCATGTCCTCAAAATGCTTCAAGGTGGTGTAAAAATAGACTTTCGTACCATCCTGAATGCCCGTGTGAAGCCAATGGCGAGAGAGGCCGTGTGCACTTTCTCTAGAGATTCATCCACCGACAAAAACGCAATCATCGCCAGTGGACTCACTGTGAAGTCAAATACAATTATTTACATTAAATTCACCATAATAGAATTATACATTGAATTATGCATATATACACACACACACATATACATACTAATTAAATACATATTTATTTTATAATACAAATTCTATACTTGTCAAAATAAATAAAATAGAGTAATAAAAACCAAAATTCATCATTTTAACTGTTACACTTTAAAAAAAAAAAAAATACTCGTTACAATGTGCAGTATGTTATTAGTTTTGAGACTTGCTAAATAGTAGTATTAAATTATTGAGTATTTAATTTTTAATTATACTTTTTTTTAAGATTGTTCCAGCGAATGTTAAATGATAAAAAAAGACACATTTTTAGGTGCATGCACAATTTAATATTTATTGTAATATCCACAATAATGACAATCAGTGATACATTTAAAAAAATGTGATAATCAAACAACCAATGTAGCATTGATATATCATGCATCCATTTGTTATCAATGTATACAGATAAACAGAAAGACAAAAGATTGTTTGGTTGGTACAGTGCAAGCATCTCCTCACCGAGGTTCAATAGGATCCTCCAGATAATCCCTGCGACACGCAGACCTTGGGTCTTCTGCCTGAAAGCCTGGGCAGTCGTGACCCGTTTGGGGTACAATGGGTTGAGCATGACACCTCCCAGCACGCATGCCCCTTGCAGCTCTCTCAGCAGACGAGTCAGAAGAAACAGGGCTATAAGGATCCAGCCGACCACCTCCTGTGGGCTCGGGGTTACAACAAAAGACTCCCAGTGCTCTATAGAATTCACACCCAATGTTAGATTCCCTGAGTTGATGAGGTAAAGCTGATGAAGGAGTCCAGCCTCGGTCAAAGCTCCAATTATGAACATCAGGGAAAGAGGAAGCCCCCACCAGCCCAGACCCAAGGTTGTAGATTTGCCCTTCACCAGCACCAGTAGCTGGGTCAGGTCCTGGCTGAGGAGGTAACCCATTGCAACAGTGAACAGAACCACACCCAGTGAGGAGGGAATGAAGTAGGTACAGATGGCAACACACACAGATGACAGAAACATCACCACGAGCCTGAAAGCAGAAAGGACTGTGATGTAGACCAAACTTAGTCTGGTTATATGAGACTGGATTATTTGTATTGTCTCTGTATTGTCTTTGTATTGTAATTAAAATTTTGTTAGTTTTATTTATTTGTAATTTGCAGTTATATATTTCTTGTAGATATATTTCGATATTTATAAATGCACCATGGGGGCCTTGGGGTGAAACTGCATTTCGATACGCTTTATACTGTGTATATTGTTGAATCCTGATTCAGATTTATTGCTCACCTGATGTTGGTGGACATGGTTGACCCACCCAGGCCATGCACTAAAGTCTGTTCCATGGCCCAGAGCAGAAGAGCGTCCAGTGGCGAGAGCATTCCCAAAGCCCAAAGCACCGGCAGAACCACAAACAAAACATGAAGCACCTGAGCTGCTACTTGCAGTTCTACCACACCAAAACCTGAAAACCTGAGAGGAGAAAGAGAGACTGAGATCCAGGAGATGAGGAGTACATCAGACACAGCACTCACACAATTCACATCCTCAGAAGTTTAGGTTAAATACAATCAAACAAAAATAAATCTCAGCATTTACATTTATTTAGCAGACACTCTCATCAAAATTGAGAAACATCACAAGCAATTTCTTTAAAAGCCATTAATATATATAAAATTATAATTTAATTCATACATACAATGATTTTGAAGGGGAGGATGGAGTGCTGCCATATACTTGTTTTTATTAATTTTCATTTCATATTAATTTTGATTATGATCACACAATGAATCGGTATTTAACTCATTAAATGACATAACCATATTCCCAGGGCCGCTGCTTGCCAAATGGGTGCCTACCTACTATAAGGGGTCAAAACGTATATTATATAAACGTATACGTATATTTAGTATATATAATATGCATGTTTAAGATTTGTATTAATGTATATATTATTATTATTAAAGAACGAAAGTTTTATCAGGGAAGCAGAGAAGAATATATGTGACCCTGGACCACGAAACTAGTCTTAAGTCGCTGGGGTTTATTTGTAGCAATAGCCAAAAATACATAGTATGGGTCAAAATTATAGATTTTTTTTTTTTTGCCAAAAATTCTTAGGATAGTCCATGAAAGTATTTAGTCAATTTCTTACAGAAAATATATTAATACCTATTTTTTTATTAGTAATATGCATTGATAAGATCTAATTTGAACAACTTTAAACGCGATTTTCTCAGCATTTAGATTTTTCTCTACCCTCAGATTCCAGATGTTCATATAGTTGTATCTCGGTCAAATATTGCCCTATCCATCCAAATCATACGTCAATGGAAAGCTTATTTATTCAGCTTTCAGATTATGTATAAATCTTAATTTCTGAAAATTAACACTTATGACTGGTTTTGTTGTCCAGGGTCACATATTGTCTGTCGGCTGCCTGAGTTAAATATCTGGGCTGGTCCGGAGGCCTGACGCCCAAATTATCACCTTCTTCACCTTGAGATGTGCTTACGTCCATACGTGGACGTCTCTAATATTATCTATCTTTTGGAACTAATCACGGCTTTAACGGTTATTTCCCCTACAATAAAAAAATAAAAAATTAATACTTTACAACTTCCTTCCTATTTAATACATTAAAGAAGCAATTTTGCTTACAAGTGACATAAAAGT
>JAUMHR010000063.1:13874478-13892740 GCA_032361145.1 Enteromius fasciolatus | reverse complement strand
GTCTGTACAGTATAAAAACCATTACACCTATGGAGAGTCCCCATAAATCACAAAAACCAACATGTGTGTGTGTGTGTCTAAGCACCTGCTGGGCCGGCTGTTCTGCTGCCCATATCCACTAGAACTGACTTTATGATAGAGAACCTGCTTGTTGCTAATGTGACTCTGAACTTTTTGACGTGGTAGAATCGATTCAATGTGGTTATAGTTCAGAGACAACACCTGCAAGATCATATGCACAAACAAAAACATATATTTACTTAGACACATAGTGGATATCAGTATATAATGTTAGCATAGGTAACTAGCAAGATGGACAAAGACAGACATGCGTGTTGTATTTACATTCTATCCTAAACTCATACGTACCTTAACGTTAGGCAGGAAGATGAGACCACTGAATGAGGTGAGGTTATTGTGATCTAGATTAATACTGCTTAAATTACTGAACAAATCAGCAGGAGCAAGATCCACCATTCTAAAACACACAGTAAAACAGAAACGCGTGAAGCAACACATTCAGTTTAGCTGTGTTGGTTTAATTCTGACTTTAGGATTGAAGTAAGAGTTAATGTGAACCTGACTGAGCTGGACTGGAGGTTGAGTTCTGACAGGTCTCTGTAGTTGGTATGGCCCAGCTTCTCAGCCACCATATCTGCATTGAGCCGCCCTCCAAACATGTCCTTAGCAGTTTCTGATTCACACGTTTCCTACACAGCAGACATGTTTGTATTTTAAATCCAAACTTAATAGCAAAATGGTTCACCCATAAATTTAAGTTCTGGCAACAGTCAGACTCCAGTCCCTTTTCCTTTGGATGCGTGGAAATGTCCAGCTGATTAAATGTACTAATTTCTATATAACATTTGACCAATAGCATACATATGAAAACAAACACTATACATACATAAGCATCAGTGATATTTACCACAGCTAATCCATCCAGTGCTTTGAGTGAAGGCAGATGGAAAACCATGTAGATCCTGTAGTTCTCCAGTTTGTTTACAAGGGGGTTCCCATACAGATCCAGAATAACTAAACTAGACAGTGCCTGAAAAAAAAGACACTACATCACCACTACCACCACACTTTAACATTACCCTACAGCACTTTACATGCATTCTCATCAACAGGTTTGATTTGAATGAGTGCTTAAAAAAATCATTAACTGTACAAAATGGAATTTAGATCTATAAAATCTCCTTACCTTTAAGTGGTAAATGTCTCTGGTTGTGCTGATGTCATTGTTGCCGACATACAGCTCAAATAAGGACCGTGATCTTTGAAGCCCATGCAGAGATGAGATGATGTTATTCTCTATGGACAGGAAGTGAAGGTTGGGTAGCTGGTCCAAAACATCCCCGTCTAAACACTTTAAGTGGTTGCAGTTAATGCTCAGACGAGTCAGGCGATGCATCGCACACAAACCTGCCAGACACCAAACAAACAAGAGCACTAATGAACACAGAAAGTAACAGTGTGATGAACTAATGAAGGTTATGTTACACAGCTTTAGCCCTGGTTTTATATTAAACTGACACTGGAAAAAAGAGTGAGAAAGGGAAAGAAACAGCGCTACCTTCCAGTCTGCTGATACTGTTGTTATTAAGAGAAAGTTCCTCCAGTAGGGTGCAACGTTCCAGACCCTCAATTCGAGTTAATTCATTATTGTCAAATGAAGCCCAGCGTAGATTCACCAGTCGGTCAAGATTACTGAGCCGGGTCAACCGCAGACCATCAAGATTCAGTGCCGTGATCTGACCCCGCAGGGCAAAAGGCAAAATATATCAGTTAAAGATATGGCTTAGAGATTGTTATCATTAGCCGTTTCCATCCACCTTTTTTATGCAAATTTTGGGAAATATCACATTACAAAATGCAAGATATCTTCTTTGTGTTTCACAGAACAAATCAAGAAATGACAAGCTTGAGTGAAGTAACCTTTTTAAATGAGAAGATATGAGTTTCTATGTCATACTTTGGTGGTCCAGCCTGACTCAAGCTCTTGCGAGTGTTTCCATGGAGACGAGCTGATCTGGGTGAGCAGGTGAGAAGTAGAGAGCAAACTTAAACTGCGGGGACGTTCACTGTCAGTCCGAGAGTTTGTCATCAGAGATGCCTGCGAACACACACACACACACACACACACGCGTTTCAGGTCAAACATGAACACAAACATTGAGTATAAAGTTCAGATTATTCATACCTGGTTAATTCTAGATCGGACAGCCACTTGAACGGCAGCAGCCACTTCCTCCTCCATCACAAAAGCATCATCCAAATAAGTTAGAGTCTTTAGCCGGCTAAGAACAACCGTATGCACACACTCACTCTGCAAAATGAAACAGTATTTTTTAATTTTAATCTTACTGACTTCAAACATTTCCACTCTCTAATATGAAACTCAATCATGTAAGGTAACTTTTACCCTGTGCCAAGGATTGTGCCGTGTGTCCAGACGGAGCAGGGCAGGAGCATGTTTACGCAAAACATTCATGTCATCCCTGATTCGAGTCAACTGATTCCAGCGAACATCCAGTTCTATAAGTTGACCAAGCCCACGCAAACCCTCCAGAGAGGAAATATGGTTAAAACTAACATCCAGGTACTCCAGGTTTGACTAAAGGATTGAAAGACAGAGAGACAAAGACTTGAGTTCACATATCATTTTTAGATGTCTGTAATACTGTTATGTTTAGAAGAAGGTTATGAATGAATAGAATGATAACCATATGTGAAATATTGCCCAGATGAGTAAACTCGTTGAAGCTGAGGGTCAGTTTCTTTAGAGCTGTGAGTTGAGAAATCTCAGGTAGTTTATTCAGACTGTTGCCATGTAGATTCAGCACCTGTATGACAGGAAATAAGTCAATAAAACGATCACAGGGATATGGGTTTGTGTTTCTTACATATTGTAGGTCTCACTGTGATCTGACTGAGGACGTTTGCTCTGGCCACTGTTAGTATGGATTTCTCATCTAGATTAAGCAGCTTGGGGAGGGGCTTCAGAATGGGTTCCAAATTTAATGCCTTCTCATCCAGGTCCTGCTCATCTTGGGACACAGATGGGGATGCATGAGAACTAGACGGGGAGTCTGGAGAGGGCTGAGATGTGATTTGATTACTCATTACTATTTTCTGATTAACAGGATGGAGTAAATGTGTGAAGTTAAAAATGTTAAACACATATACCTGTGTTACATATTCAAAGTCTACCAGATATTCTGGAAGCACCATTTCATTGTCAAACATGTACCACAGTTTCTGCTGCTGTCTACAGTCACAGCTGTCCAGCAGGCTGGAGGGACACAGCATGTCTGATGAACAAAAGCACACAGACACACACACATTACTGCTTTGATCAAAACTGCCCTGAAGACAGTTTTCTCTGATGGGTTCACACACTCTAACTCACCATGGGCTGTTTGTGCTGTGTGCTTTTGCTCTTTCGAGCAGGTGCTGAGGTAGACAGAGTTTGCTTTAGGGTAATAATCACAGTCTATTGGGAGACCCTCCTTCACTGCAGCACTGCGGCCCAGGAACACTTTAGAAATCACCAACTGACCTACAAATATAAAAATGCAGAAAAAGCCAACCCTTTTTTTGGGGAAGGAAAATTATATATATAAAAAATGCATATTAAGAGGATCATGTGACACTGAAGACAGGATTAATGGCTGTTGAAAACATGTTTGGAGCCAGTAGTAGTGTAGAAAGGACCAACAATACATTCAAGTTCATTTAAATTAAAGATTTGGAGTGAATACAGACCATGTCTGAAGGGAAGAATGTCTACAGCGCTGCTTCCTGTTGCGGAGCAACTCTTCTTCTGCATAAATGTAATTCGCAGTCGATCAGACACGCTCACACTGTTTGAGAGTGGGATGGCTCTCTCTCTACCTAATGCCTGAAGGCAAAAAACAGGCATCCATGTACAAGATGATGGGTCCATTAAAAAATACAGAAACTCTAATCAAGATTTCACCTAGCTTTGATGGGTTTTTGTACCTTGTATGCATCAGCAGTTTTAAAACCATTTTCTAGGATTGGAAGTGTCTCATCATTTTCACAGGAATGTTCTGGATCGGGCACGTAGAACAGATACTCCATGCAGCGTTTATAGTTTCTGTCACGCAACACACACACACGCACACACAATGATAAAAAACTGCATATACAGACAACTTTCTTTTATTATTCCAATATGGATTACTGAACTATAAACATATAAAAGAAAGACTATCTAAAATCCTATATTATTATTATTTCTAGTCATACATGCCTTGTAATGAATGTGATACTGATAAATGATGCATGGGACAAAAATCACGTTTACAATAATCTGTATTCATCTGTATACATTATCTTTGTAATCTGTTTGCTTGGTATTAATGCCAGATTTATCCGTCTTTAAAGAATGATAAAAAAAAAAAACAGAAACTGACCATATGTTTTGCATGTAAGTCAGACTGCCTCTTCCTATCTAAGTGGATTTTTCTGGCCTAAATGACATGCAAAGTATACTGTACATATAAAAGCCTATGTGAGACACCACAAGTGTGTGTGACTGACTCACTGTGAGAAGGGTGAAGGTTCCTGTCTGCAGAGCAGAGAGTGTACTTTGTCCTGGAAGCGTTGCCGCAGAGCTCGGTTATGGATACGGATGATTCGATTGATCTTAATGCCAGTGATGTGGTGTGGTTTATTATCCCATGCACAGAAACGGGACAGCAATAAATTGTAACATGATGTGAACCTGAGAGTGGAAGCAGAAAACAGTATAGATCAGTAACCTTGCATGTTGTGTATCTGTACAAAAGATCTTGCTTGTGTACATGTGCTACCAAGGTTCGCCAGTGTTTCCCTCTTCAAAGCGAATGTTCCCCATGGTTTCCAACTCCAACAGGAGAAAGTGCACCGTCATATCCCTTCTATCTGAGGCCAAAGCCACATCATGCTGGTGACATGCTTCTACCCTAAGCCAAAAAAATGTAATGTATGCAATGTAAGTATGCAAGACCTCACAATAAGCATACACAAATGTTATGTATATTAAAATCCACACTCACTCCTCCAAGCGCCGCTCCCAGAACTTCAGTCTATCTTTAAGAGCATCCAGTTTGTGCTGCAGTCTCAGCTCATGGCTGTGCTCTTTACGAAAGTCAGAGGTCAAGTCCTCAGTGTCCCCTGACCTCTTATCAACAGATTGTACATGGGACAGTTCACCCTCCATCTGCTCACAGAGAGTGAATGTGTTTTAGGTTCCAAACTAATTTGTTAAATTTGTCCTCAGAAGTTGAATATGGAATATTATAGGCTAAATTTGAGCATGACTTGATTTACATTAAAAACAAGTCAGTATTTTATCAGTTATGATAAAAATAAAATTAATTTAGGATTATCAGTATTTTAAATGGGTGCATTCCTACTAAATGTGTTAAGAACAGATTTAGAAAACAAGAAAGGTATTTATTCACAAAAAAACCCCAACATCTAAAAACCTGTGTGTACAAACTGTATATACTCACATATCTAAACATGTGTGTTAGCACACGTATTCTCTCCTCTGGTAGTTGTATCTGGTCTCTCCTCTGCTGCCTGAGCTTGGTTTTCAGTTCATCATACTGTCTTTGTGCACAACGTACCCGCATGGTGTAATACATCATTTTCTTCAGCACTGTGTACTGATTCACAACCACACATTCCCATCATTCTCAAACACAAAAGATACACTCTCAGATGCATGAAACAGAGATTTTCTCACCTCTGCAGTGTCTTTGAAATGTTTGCTGGATACATCATATGTGTCTAAGCGCTGCAGGTGCGGCATGTGATACAGGATGTGTATGTAGTAATTGTAAAGCAAACACAGTGGGTTTGGAACAGATTGAGGGTCCTGCAGACTTAGGTGCCGTAAACGGGGTAGCCGGGCCAGATGGGTCAATTCCTTTAAGGAAGACAGATTTTACTTTTTTTTTTCACAGATCAGAACTATTCATGAATATGAAATAATTTTGTACAAAAAACAAACAAAACCAAAAAAAAACCATTTTGAAACACAATGATCACTATTACAATTGGCCATATTTATGGTATATTCGTTTACACTATAAATGCTGACTGTTATTGATATTTTGTTGTTTTTGAAGAATGAGTAAATAACTTCTGCTTTCACAAATGAAACATTTTGCTACAACATTAAATGGAAGTGCATTAGTTTCCCATTAGAGAAAAGAGCATCACATATGAGCCTGAAGACAGTTCACCTGAACAATGAGCCCACAGACGAACAGCACATAAAAGCACCATACAAACATCTATCAGCTTGTGTCATGATTCTGTGTGTGAGTGTGTTAGACAGAAAGAGCTGTGAAGAACAGTTAGACACAAAGAGTGCCGAAGCGAGACAGAGGAGCTTTCAATCAATCGCCTCACACAAAATAACAAAAGGCCCCCATTTAAAGATGTGCACCCCATTCAGGCTCCACACCACTTGGTTTATCTGTTATTGAAAAAGTGTCTCTTTTTCCTTTCGTAAAGAAGAGAAAACGAAAACTGCTTGGGCAGAGATGCCACATCATGATCATGATAAATACTGAAAAGCAAAAACTTGAATCGTGCAATTCCTGAAATGATCAGGACTCTCTGAGGGAGCTGGGAAAGTACAGAGTATGCACAGAAATAACAGTAATCAGATCTATAGTGAACAGGAGAGGGAGGACGCAATAATGGCATGTAGATACAGGTCTGCAGTAATAATGGTGTGAAGGCCAGAAGGAAATTATTACTTGGAAATCTTGGACACAATCACACAAACAAAATAGGCTCTACACAAGAGAAAACATGATTTTAAGCACCATCAATGTGCACAGGAAAAATGTAGCTATGCTTCAAACTTTAACACTTAAGTTGCGGTCACATTAAATAAAATTTTCATTGTCTAAAGAGTGCTACAGTCATGACTAACTAATTCGTCATTGGTTTCTTCGCTATTTCCCTATGTCTTTTCATAACAAAGTTTTCTTATTTGTTAGTTAAACAATGTCATTAATAAATATGAATCAACGATAGTCGGACATTTTGCTCTAAAAGCTATATTGCACTAACTCATAATGAAAACATTAAATTATTATTTAATGCAGTTTGAAGCAAATACTGTTAAATTCAATTCAATATGACTGACGCCTTATTCATGAAAAGAAATTGCTCTGCTGTGATAAACTATTAAAATAGCAGGTCAAATGAAGCAATATTTCTCATACCTTGAAGTAACAGATTTTGTTCCCTGAGAGGTTTAGATTTTGGAGATTGATGTTGGAATCCAGACAATGGCCTTAGAAATAAACATGTGAAATATTAGTGTATCCAGTAACAGATTCTAAATATCTATGTACTATAGATACAGAAATTAAATGCTAGAATTGCACAAATATAGTGTTTTACAGTGGACCTACCAAGAGTCTCAACAGCATTATCAGCAAGATTCAACTCTTTAAGATTTACAAGTGAATTCAATCCCTGTAAAAAAAAGTGTAATGCATAGGTATAGACAAAAATGTAGTATACTTTAAATGTTTATTTACAGCATCTCAGTATTTCATAAATATGGGCTACCTGTATTTCACGAATCTGATTCTTATTAAGCCACAGGACGTGAAGGTTGGCCAACATCTCTAGATTTGTAATCTGCTGGATGTTGTTGTCATACAGAAATAATTTCTGCAGATGCACACAGTTATGTAACCCAGAGATTTCCTACAAAACACAAGCATACCAGACATATCAAAGTCTAAGAAAATAAGCATTTGAAATGAACAAAGAGAGACCTTTAAAAAAAGCATATTGTTATCACTCTGAAATATTTGCAGAAAAATAATGTACAATCATTCCAAATGTTTTCAGTAACTTACATTCAGTTTGCACTCCACTACCCATAATTCTTTGAGGAGTGGGCAGAACTCCAGGCCCTGGATTGAGCTGATGCTCTGGCCTAAAATAGTGAGACTGGACAGTCTAGGGAAAAGAGAGAGACCCACCATGCGCGGGAACCCAGAGAAAAACATCTCCAGAACCACTTCACCACTCCCCTCCTGACACACTTTCTCATAGCAGAGTCCATTAGAAACACACTGAGGACATATACAAACCAGACACTTCAGCACAGGCCAGCACATGTGGCTTCGATTACAAAACAAGAGCAAATTTCACATTAAGTTCATTTAGTTGAGGGGAAAAAAAGAAACTCACCAGCTCTTTTATAATGTCTTCATCTCCAGTTAGTTTCGGCTTTTCATTCTCTGTCATGATCCCTTTAAAAACAGTATTTTTCAAAAGCTTATGGACATTCTACAAAATTTAAGGAACTGAAAATGTAGACACTAATTCTTTACTTTCTATTACTGTAGTTATTAAACAATGCAATAAAATGATACTACATTTCTATCTTAGCTAATACTAAACAATAACAGCAACGACAAACGATTAAAATCGCACCTTTTTTAAGTTAACGTTACTTATAAAAATGTACCTCACAAAAAATAGACTAATCCCTAATTTTTACTATTTCGTAAGAATGCTTATCTTCTCTAGAAACCCCTGCCCTGTTTGTGTGGGTCCAGCTGTATAGTCAGCAGATGAGGTGACCAAGTCAAATTCCTTTACATTCCATGATTAACCTCTACAACTAACTTACAACAGATCAGTTTACCTTCTCTCCACCATAAAGTTCAACCGCTGCACGATGCCTGTTCAGTGTAAGCATACATTTCGACAGTGTAAACGTATTAAATCTCCATTATCGAGCCGCACTTGTAGTGATTTTCCTTTTTATTTTGCTTTCTGCAATGTTTACATCAGGCCGTTGCTAAGGAAGCGTGGCCCGCCGGTGCTAAAGGAAGCCCTGTTGGAATGTGTTGTTGTCCGCCAGCAGATGGTGCTAAAACACCGGATCATTCACCAGTTTACAAATTCGAGTAAAACTACACAAATGTGAAGGTGTTTCATTTCAGGGCAATGTGCGTTTTTGGAATTTTGCCTTACTCCGTGTTTAAATATTTTTTTACTTGGGAAAACAAATAAAGTAACCATTTCACAAAATAATGATAATTAAAATAAAAATGTATATTTGCTTATAATTAAAAAAAAGAAAACTAAATAGCATTCTATAGTATCAGCCAACCCATTCGAAATTAAATAGAAAATTAAAACAGAGAAGACAGAAAACATCGTTCTCACCCCAAAAACTCAGAATACAACCCAGCAACGATAGCCAATGGTAAGGGGTGGAGCATTTAGAAATAAATGATTTAATCGTTAAGAAATAATATAAAACAAAATAAACATAAATTCAACCATTTTACCCCACCTCAAAATATAAAATATGAAAATAAACAATATAAAAATATATTTACTAATGGCCAATCAACATTCTGTCAGCAACAATCAGGAAGAAGTCGATATGAAGACGGTATTTTTGCCCTGAAGTGTATTTAAAAAAACAAAAAGCTTAAATGTAGCGTGCGTATTATGTGAACTGTGATGAGGTAGTTAGAACCACGCCCGTGGCACACGAACCGTCCTCTAACCGGAATGTCGCTCTCCGTCCTAAATCCGTGCCAACCGCGAGCCGCACAGATACAGTGACGTCAGCTCCGAGACACTGAACCAAACACATCAAGCCCACTGGCTCCGCTGCTGCGAGACGGGAAGCATCGGTCAGGATCGGCCATATTAAGCGTCACATCTTTGAATTTCTCCTGCGATTTCGCTCAATCGTTCTCGCTTCCGAACAAACTCTCTGCGTGCGATTACTGCAAGCATGTCCGCCAATTCGAGCGAGGGGCCGGGTTTGGATGCGAAATGGTTCGAGGAGGAGGAGGAGGAGAAGAACGGGATGTTTGGAAGTGCAGGGCCCCGTTTCGACGAGATGCGGGACGATATGCACGCGCCCAAGCAACAATTCCATCCCTTTGCAGGAAGCGGCGTTGCCATGGAAACTGCATCTACAGGTAAATTTGGGCTTTTTATAATTGCGCATTGTGGTTTAGCGGCGACACCCGTGCCGGCTAATAAAGAAAAGAAGAGGCAAAAGCTGCTGCTGCTGATGAATTGGGGATGAAGAGAGACAGACCAGGCCATGGGTGTGACAGCGCCTGGATGTCTCTGCATACACAGACGCACAGTGCGCTCCAGGCAACTGTGGTAGTTCAAATAATACGATCAAACAAACGACACACACAATAAAACAAACAAAACATTCTTATGTTGCTCTTTAGTGCGTTTAGAATGGACCAGTCATGGTGACAGAACTCTTAGGATCATGATGTGTGTTCATAAAGCCACAATAATGTAATCATCATTTCTTTGTCTTTGTGCTCACTGCCTGTCTCTCTGCCCTCTTTATCCTCAGCCTGTCTCTCACTGTTCTAAATCATAGGGTATGGCTCAATAATTGGGCACTGCCCACCCCTCTAATAAACCTTTTCATGCAGCACATAGCCAGACTATTATAACTTCTCAATAAAACAGTCCATACAGTATTGACAACAGCAGTACAACCTTCGAATTCACAGTCAGGCCAACCCAGTCTAATAGGAAAATGTGAACTGTTTTACACGGTGGCAGTTTTGGACAATGTCTCACCAATGTTTTACAATGTCTTATGTAAGTAAAAGGTCCACCCCAACCCTAACCTGTCAGTGGGATGTTAGCAGATCGTATAAAGAAATCATAAGAAATCATAAAACTATTTAAAGAAAAATGCAGTGAAAATGTGTTATCAGCCCTGCTTATTCAACCTTCCGTAGTACAATAAACTTTTCACAAAAACATTCACATTCAATTTAATGTATTACAACATAAACTGTAATGTTGTCTTTTACTTCTGGTTTGTTGACTCTGATCTTAAAAGTGCACAAAGAAATAAGTTCTACAAAGAAATAAACGAGTAGTACTTGAAGATGATATCCTCTGAAATGATGACTCCAGTAACATCAGTAGCCTAATCTATTTTACATGGAGCACCATCTCAGGAGAGATGTTGAGATCACATGACCAGCCAAATAGTGCTTATTTTGTCTGGGTAAACCCCTGTTATTGGACACATTTGCATACTGAATAAATTAATTGTGGCTGACTGAGAACTGTTCACATTTCTTCACAGGCAAGCTTACATTTCAAACATGACCACCATATTGGATGGTCCTTTTTAGATGTATTTCTTGAGTACGGCGTGGTTAATAAAACAAAGAAGAGAGGAAGAAAGGTATATCCCAGACTGATTAGTTCAGGATGTCAACATTTATGGAAGTACGCTGGGTAAAGTTTTTGTTATTGCCATAAATGATGTTGCTTTAACTTTATTTTGATGCTATGAAAAACATCTCATCAAGAAATGATTCTCCTGCATTGTAACGCTACAGTTTTCTCTTTTATTTTTAGTTAAATCCTAAATGTCCGTTATAAAAAGTAATATTGAGTTCATTAGATGAGATGGTCTGGCATCTTAAAGCCTGATTCCTAAACCTCAGACAATAATGCGTATTTAATACCGGACAATAACAAAACATAGAACCTTATTGAAAAGGAAGCGTACATGATCGGAGGTTCAGAGACAGACATCTTAGCACTCATAATGGTACATTAATTGTACAACATGCTGCATCATTTAATGGGCTTTTAGTGTTTCTATGGATCAATGTGACCGATAAAGTAATAATGTATCTATAGAAACCCTTTCAGAGTGGAGACGTGTGACTATAGCCTATCACACACATAGCATGTAAAATACATAACGCATGCTTTCAAACTTTCATACGGAAAGCCATCACAGCTCACTTTCATGGCTTTTTCCTGTTGCTAATTGTCAGTTTCTGCTTCTGCAGGTGCTCTTTGGTCCATTAAGAGTCTGATTGAACCGCCATTATGGCTCAGAGTGCTATTATTAGCAATGGGGAAACTGCATGCACACATACGCCCATGCACATGCTCAAATATTCATGAGCAAGGGCCTGAAATCCCTCAGCTCCCCCGTGCATGGGTTAGCTTTAACACACACTCTTGCACATACACAAAAACACACACAAAGTCTTTTCTCTTCTCATGGACACAAGCCCAAATACACATATTTTCTTAAACACATTCAAATTCACTCGCACAAAGATTCTTTCTCTCTCTTTCACACTCTGGTTATGTTAAGGTTCTTGTTTCTTCCCTTCCCCTCTCTCTCTCTCTCTCTCTCTCTCTCTCTCTCTCTGTCTCTCTCTTCCTGTCTTTCATACAATGTCGGTTTGGCCTGTAGTTGGCTCCGTCTTTAGCATTCTCCCTTTTTAAATAAACAGAAGGAGGTCTATTTATAGAAGAGAGAGAGTGAGACATCGCAGTCTTTATACAGTAGCCAAGCCTGTGAGTTCATGGATCTTTAAAAGACAGGCTGGAAAAAGATCTGTCCACGTGGTGAGCAGCTCAACACAACAGAAATCCCGTAACTCTGATCGTGCCATCAGTAACATCGCTCACGCATGTCAATATGTTCACCATAATCCACTTCTGGCTGTCTGTCTCTCCCTAGTTGTCTCTCTCTCTCTGTCTGCCTGTCTAATACGCTGAGGGAAAAGGCCTAGACGAGGAGGAATGCTGGTGTGTACTGTCTGTCTGCATTTGCAAAGTCTTTCGGGCGTGAGAGAGAGAGGCCGAGCGAGATCAACAAACAGTTTAGGGTGAATGTGAAAAGACCGTTCCTTCTGTCACTTTCAGCCAAAGGCGGTTAGCATACAAGGACAACTAGAATAGAGCACAACACTGTAGTAGAGAAATTGATTGTAGCAAACCTATCAAGACAGAATGTTGAGGCTGCAAAATGGTGGCAGACAATGTGATGTTATTTCTATCAGCACTCTATCTTTTACTCAAGTTTAAGTCATTCTAAACCTGTATGACCTTATTTATTTTACAGAACACAACAGAAGTCCACACAACATTGGACCCCAATCACTTTCATTGTTTGTACTACACAGTCATTTTTCACAATTTCTTCTATTCCACAGAAGAAAGGTAGTCATCCAGGTTTAGAATTGGAGGAGAGCCTGCACAGAATTTACATTTATAAACCTGCTTAATTTCTGGCAAAGAACTACACTACCCATAATCCTCCAACAATCAGAGACGTCTCTGTTACCATGGAAATGTGAGTCTTGCCAAAAGAGCTCAGCAGTGTCCGCCTACTCCCAGCAAGCATTGCAAATGACGTGATTGAGTCACTGGCTGAATTCAAAATAACATATTACTCTTAACTATATAAAGATTTGGCAACAATTGTACATTTAGGATGCTATATCGAATTCAGCCACACCTGTAAAACTAATTTTGCCTTTGTCAAAAAACTTTTTACTTGTGGCTGCTTTGGTCTGTGGATTAGAATTTTGAACTGAAGAATTGAAGAAAAACGTCTGTTGCTGAAATTAATGTGAAAAATACCAGAATCAAGGTTACTGAAACAATTGGGCTGTCACAGAGTACAGACACATACACCTTTATCTGATATTCCCACATTTAGTGCACAGACAAAAGTTGGGAAGGCAATTTCATAAAGCACATTTTTTGTGTTAAAAAGACTTTGTAGAGGAAATTAATTAATTAATACATCTATTTATTTTTAACTCAGATTTAGTTTCTGTAAGTAGTTATTGTATGGCAGTACAGTTAAAAAGGCATGATAGATTTTGGAATCACATCATTACTTTCCCAAAACTACGGTCAACCATTGGTGCATTATGATGATATTTCCTTTAGTAATTGTAGTAGAAGCTGGTGTGCACGTGTTACTGGAGATGTAACAGTCACAGGGTCTGTTGTCCAACTTTCATTAATCCTCTTAAGACTCAGCTGATTTCACAGAGACAGAGCAGATGTTTCCAGTTGTGTCTTAGGGGCTGTGTAGTGTTCACCAACCAGCCTGAATATATTTGCTTTTCCTTCTAGTCCAGTGGGAATCAGATCACTTCTGGAAAAGAATCAACTTCCAAGTTCATTCTCTACATAGATTCTTACTCAGTTTTTCTACTTTGTGTCTTTTCTCAGTGTAGAGCTATTTCTTTGTCTGTTGTCTTTTCTTCACTTCAAATGCAGATACCTTAATGTACACAAAATCTAAAAGTCTATGACCATCTACATATCTAAATGAAGTAAATCTGACTTCTGGATCCTGCACAGGGCTCAGCAGGGAGTCGACTGTGCCTGTATAAGGAAAATTGAGAGGATTTAATCCTCTATGTGCTTTAAAGTATTACATAAACAGCACTTTTATGTATTATTATGCATTATAATTCTACACAAATAAACGTTTATCTAAACAAATATATTAAATTGTGATTAACCATTTAGACTCAGACCCAGCATTCCTACCCCCACCCAAAAAAGGCATTACTAGAGTCAATCCATGAGTACCATATTGTATTTTCGCATGCACATTATCATATGAATAAAAATTATTATTTTATTATGTTGTTTTATGTGAATCAGCACAAAAATACACACATTCACAAGCCAATAATGGAAACAAACACCATGCAAATAATTTTTTACATCCAATATTATTATTATTATTTTTACCCAAAACATAAAAAAAACTTAAATTGATTTCCATTACTAAAAACATTTATATGTTCTCTCTCTCTATTTCTCTAGGTGACTCTCTGTCTGACATGTTCATGAAGTCATCATCAGGAGACGGTGATCTGTATACCTCTCTCCTTTCCTCAAAGTCCTCCTCTAATCCTTTTAATGATGGTGCCTCTCTCTTCTCCACTGAGGGCAACCGTTCTCCACCTGCTCCCACAGGAACTGACTCCGGCATCGGCATGACCCCAGGTGATCCCTCAGACCATCAGACGACCCTGCAGGGCTCACACAAGACTGACCATTACAGCTACATGGACATGGGGGATGACCTTTGTGATTTCGGTAGTGTGGGCAATGCCAAGAACAAGCAGCAGCCTCTTATGTCTGGTTATGGAGATGACGAAGATGATTCAGAAGAAGACGAAGATGACATTCAGGATTTCAAGCCTAAGATTCAGGAAAAGGAAAATAAAGAATCCAGCCACGACCCCTTTGATCTGGGTCGCTATTTGGAGAAGAGCCCCCCTGGATCTGAGGAAACAGAGGTGAAGAGTCAGGGGTCGGCCGGTGGGCAGCATGCATTCCCGTACGTGGAGGATCCTTCGGATGAAGAGATGGCAGATTACCGATCATACCGTAGGATGGAAACGCCACTAAGTGCCAGTCCTGTAAAGATCACGGTTACAACAGAGTCCCAGCCGGTGAGAGTGTCTCCACAAGGGGGCATGTCCGAGAGAGAGAGCGTGCTTAGTTTCGGTCAGCAGGGTCTTCCCACAGTAACACTGTCAGAACCAGAAGATGACAGTGCAGCCTCCTCAGCTAACCACTCCCCTAACCACTCCCCTACAGGTAGATCCCTCCCCCTTGTGATGCACCTGCTGCTCCTTTCAAAACTGAATTGAGAAAGCCTTTTATTTTTCAAATTTAATTCTGTATTTAAATGACATAAACAGAAAGAAGTAGCTTTGGCTACAATGTTTTTCCGCAAAATGTTTAAATTTATAACAGCCAGAGCAGCTAAAGTTACGGATTGCAGCTTTAAAGAAAACTTTTCAAAAGTGTAAAAATATAATGGTAGTTGGATTAAATATAAAGATAGATGGATTAATAGGTGTCTTGCCTCTAATAACATCTAACAGACAGACAGACAAATAGATAGATAGATAGATAGATAGATACATATATATACATACAATATTATGACATTTCTGTCACTTTTCTCTTTTCCAGGCCGAGAGTCTCCATCTGATGTGCTGTTCCAGCCTGCAGCAATGAAGTCTGTGAGCTCCACCCAAGATTCCAGTAGCATCAGCTCTCATCCCAATCTTCCTGAAGCCCAGGACATCAAGAGCTCAGGCAAACCCTCATCCCCATGGGCTCAAGACCTTCAAGGCAGTGGAGATGAGTCTGGAGATTCAGAAATTGAGCAAGTGGCAGAAGAACCTGATTCTCCTATATACGATCTGACATCTAAGACCCCTCCCTCAAAAGTCGGATTCAGCCAAGCAAGCAACCCGTTTGAGCAGACCAGCTACACATCTGCCACTGATAAAGCTAGTAACCCATTTGACAAGCCACAAACCAACAAGGTCAGTGCTAGTAATCCATTTGACCTCTCTGGGGGTTCAAAGGGGGGCTTTGGTCAAGCCAGCAACCCACCACTCTACAGTCTGTTAAGAGAGGAAAGGGAGGCAGAGCTCGACAGCGACCTGCTAATCGAATCAGCTTCTGAGGAAAGTCCTAAGAGGGAGCAGGAGTATTCTGCCCCAAAACCTCCAGAAATATCTTCTCCCGTGACCACAAATGTCACATCTTCTAAGCCAATTACGACTTCCTGTGCTATGGCCTCTCCCTTCACCGATCCCCCAGTTAGCACCATCAAAGAAACAGAAAAAGAAATAGGGAAGGAAAAAGAAAAAGTTGTACCTGTCGAGAAGCCCAAGCCAGAAGTAGAGGACAGCTGGTCCACCAAACCCAGGCCTGCAGTAATGGGAACATCTACAGCAACTCCAGAACAGCATTCCAGTCAGGAGAAGGAGAATAAAAGCAAAAGCAGTATTGTGAGTTCCACCACAGAGAAAGAGGCTGATCTGTCCCTGTTCTTCCAAAGCGTCAGCAGACAGAAAGGTAAGAGGCATTGCATTATTCTTCCTACAAGCAGCACTGTTATTTATAACTATAACTAATAAAAAAGCGTTTGTCAAGTGAAGTAAAGCTGAAATAACAGAAATTAAAAAATTGATATTTTTTTACTTAGAATAAAAAAAATAAAAAAAAAAGCTAAACTTAATAAGTAATATAATTGTAAATACTTGTTACGAACGGGACTGAGACGTGAGGATCCATTCACGGGGCTTTATTTAAAAACATGGTCAAACAGACAGGGTTGAGACAACAGCAAACAGGAATAGCAGAGGCAAAACCCAAGAATAGTCCAGAGCAGTAGCGAGCGTTGGAAGTCCAAACGGGGCAAAACCAGAACAATAATCCAAGGCAAGGTGGAGGTCATTACACAAATGATCAGGCAAACAAGAACACACAGAGAAAACACTTTGTACGAGGAATGACACTCAATTGCTATGGGAACTAACAAGGGGGCGGAGACTAAACAGAGGAAACACTGAAACATTGGAGAACACTCTTCATAATAAGAGTCTTTAGAGTGCAACACACAAAACAGTCCAGGTGGGCATGGACAGTGGGGCAGTGATAGTGGCACACGGGACCACGGCAGTGCGGGTAGAGCAGAAAGCCACGGTAGAGCCAGTCCGGGGGCCACAGCAGTATGGGCATAGCAAACAAAGTGAAGGTCCTCCAGGGTGAGGCCGGCAGAGTGGATGAACTCCAGGACAAAGCAGACAGAGGCAAGGCGATCCCAGGCGGCGCAGATGGCAGAGACGGCCTCCAGGGCGAAGCAGGCAGCAGAGACACCTTCCAGGGCGGAGCTGGTGGGACTGGAACAAAAAGCACAGAGGGGTTAACAACAGCCTCTGCGGCCGAGACCGTACATGCTGCGAGTTCATAGGAGAGCCAAGGCGGAGCAGGCAGGACAGAGGCCCTCCAGGGTGGCGCAGGCGAAACGGGAGACTAGGGTAGCACAGGAGACCAGAGCAGACGTGACTGTAAGAGAGAGCACTGAGAGATTAAGGAAGGATTCTTCGGCCGGGACAGTGCAGGCTGCGAGGTCGCAGGTGGCCTCTGTGGTTGGAACAAGGCAGGACGAGAGTTCAAGTATGGACTCCATGGCCAGAACAGGGCAGGATGAGAGTTTGAGGATGGCCTCCGTGGCCGGAACAGGGCAGGGGGAGGCGTTATCAGCTTCCATGGCTGTGACTAGGCATGACGAGGACAGCCTCGATACAACCTCCTTAGCCGTGACAGAGTAGGAAGAGAGGTCAATGGCAGCCCTTATGGCTGAAAAAGAGCAGGACGGGGGCTCCACCACCTCCATGGTCGTGCCTAGGCCAAGGTTCAACAGCCCCTATTGCCATGACAGGGCAGGATGAGGATTCAGGGGCAGCTTCCTGAGCCGTAGCAGGAAGAGGAGAGGGCTCTATGGTGTAAACCGACAGCCATTGGCGGAACCTCCAGAGAATCTACAGTCGGAGCCGGCATCTCTCGGGGTTGCGCAGCCACAGACTTAACC
>JAUMHR010000063.1:13858679-13874378 GCA_032361145.1 Enteromius fasciolatus | reverse complement strand
TCTTCGGCCGGGACAGTGCAGGCTGCGAGGTCGCAGGTGGCCTCTGTGGTTGGAACAAGGCAGGACGAGAGTTCAAGGATGAACTCCATGGCCAGAACAGGGCAGGATGAGAGTTTGAGGGTGGCCTCCGTGGCCGGAACAGGGCAGGGGGAGGCGTTATCAGCTTCCATGGCTGTGATTAGGCATGACGAGGACAGCCTCGATACAACCTCCTTAGCCATGACAGAGTAGGACGAGAGGTCAATGGCGGCCCTTATGGCTGAAACAGAGCAGGACGGGGGTTCCACCACCTCCGTGGTCGTGCCTAGGCCAAGGTTCAACAGCCCCTATTGCCATGACAGGGCAGGATGAGGACTCAGAAATGTCTTCCATATCCGTGACAGGGCAGGAAGAGGATTCAGGGGCAGCTTCCTGAGCCGTAGCAGGAAGAGGAGAGGGCTCTATGGTGTAAACCGACAGCCCACAGACAGACTGCTGCTGACACCTCTGGAGATTGTGCAGCCACCAGCGGAACTTTTGAGGAATTAACAGACGGCACCTCCAGCAGTGCTAAGATTGATTTAAGACCAGGTGAGGTTTCTGGCACCGACTCAAGGACAGACAAAGACTCACGGGCAAACTTGTGGAAGGATGAGGCCTGTGAAGTGCTGTGTGTGGCCCACACGCTCAAAATGGCAACCGCCATTACAAGGAGCACAGAGGCTAACGGACTGTCACAGTAATGGCCTGCGCTGAAATCCTGGGGGTACCAGCTGCCCTCACTGACATCAAAAGGGGGGTCCACTATACATGGCATCAGCCTCAAACACCCTTGGAACGCTCTAGTGCCTTTATGTGCAACAACCACTACGCGGGGCACACTGGCATGGCATCTGTGGTGGCTGGAGACTGTGGCTTTTGTTCCGTTTTGGCTGAAGGCTTGGGTGTGGGAGCCATCTTGTGCAGTGGCTCGGGGTCTCTCACAGATCAGCCGCCATCTAAGCTGACTCACGCTCTTGCAGAAAGTCAATCAATACACAGTCCGGGAGATTAGAGTGGACAGTGAGCTCTAGATATTTCTGTACATAGTCCTTGAGCGATTGAGAGCCCTGCTTGAGGACTAAGAACATTCTTACAATGTCCATACTTGGCCAATGTCCGAAAGAAAACCCGCTGGATCAAGAGGTGACTGCGTATTCTGTTACGAATGGGACTTAGGCATGCGGATCCATTCGCGGGGCTTTATTTAAAGACATGGTCGAGACAACAGCAAATAGGAATAGCAAAGGCAAAACACAAGAATAGTCCAGAGCGGTAGTGAGGGCCGGTCGATTGTTGAACTATGTCCAAACGGGGCAAAACACTTTGTTTGAGGAAAGACACGCAATATGCAGCGATTAGACTAACAAACATGAACACTTTTTAAAGGCAAGACAAGAGGGTTAACGAGGGGGCGGAGCTGATCAACTGCTTTGGGAACTAACAAGGGGGCAGAGACTGGACAGGGGAAACACTGAAACAGTGGGGAACACAGGGGTAACGCACATGACCGTCCAGGGTGGAGTGCCCTCTGGTGGAGCTCGAGGGCACTCTGGCTGGTGATCGTGACAATGCTATGGGAATATTTTGCCACTGTAGTGATTAACTAAATTCACAATATTACCCCAGGTTTCACAGACGAGGCTTAAGTCTAATCCTAGAATAAAATGTAAATCTAAGCTGTTTTAAATGAAAGGAACTTGCACTGACCAATCTTAAAACATGTCAGTGCCTTTGTTTTGTCTTAAGATGCATACAAATAAAAAACAATTACTTAAATGTACTAATTTAAGAGAGTTCAGGACAGTGGTTCTCAACCACGGTTTAGCAAAATTCCAAATTAGTTTAATGAAAATGCTGAAAACACAAGAAATCCAAATGAAAACTGACATATTTCTTTTCCACATCAATAAGGATTATTTTGTATTGAAAACAAATCATGTTTAATTAACTCATTATGGTAACATTCCTGGTAGCAACAAACAAAATAGCAGAGGAAATAGCCAATGTGGGGAACTTTCAAATGTTGTGTTTGACACAGTGGGGGCCTTGAAGTCAAAAAGCTTGAGAACCACTGTTCTAGATGATTGCAGGTCTGGTACCAAGCTAACATTAGCATTGTGACGGAGAAAAAATCCACTGCCTGACAGCTGTGATGAGAGGTGGTGAGTGTCATAAAGTGATGATGTGGGAGTACCAGCTCATCTCCTATTTGTCACCAAATGGCATTTCAAAACAAAAACAATTTTAAATAGATTGTTATGAGCAGCTTAAAAGCAACACGTGTTTAATTAATTAAGTTGTTTCTTTTTGCAGATGATTCAGCATTTATGTATTACTAGTATAATCTAATTAGCATTTTTCCTTTTGCAAAACTGTCATGCCAGACAAACGTCTAACAGAAAAAGTCAGATTTTACGTTGAGTGTTGAGTATGAGTTCATAGTTTGTTTTGAATGTGAAGCAAAAAGTACAAAATAATGGCACGAAATGTATTTCTCTTGGGTTGTGTACTAGTTCTGATTCACAAACAAAGCCCTCGAGTCGTCTCTTACAATCAAAGGTGGGTAGTAACGAGCTACTTTGTTACATTGACTTCATTACATTGACTTGAGTACATTTTGGGGGTAAATTTTTAGTGAAAAACTGCACTTTTACTTCGTTGCTGTGGGTGACGCTCGTCTCGTTACTTAATCAAAATGCTAAAAAGTTAGAAATGCTTCCTTTTATCCCAAACGCGCCAATTACTTTAATACATAAATACAAATTTCATCTTGAATACAAAGTTTAATTTATACATTGAATAAGCTGTCACAAAGTATGAAATGAACACCCACCAAACCTGAACACCCACCAAACCTGCATTAGCTCTGCGCAGCGGAGTGCCAGAATGCCTTTGCCTAACGTTAGACACAATTCATATTTATGCTTACAGAATATTTGTTTACATTTTGCAGAACAGACAGAAGAAGATCCGTAAATGTGTATTTTTTCATTATGTTCAGATGTTCAGAAATATTTTAACTCTTCTACGTGACAGAGGTTATAAAGGCCAACATAGGCTGAGGAAGCCTAAAGGCTTTTTTATTTGCATCACTGAAATAAATTACATTAAAAAAAAAATCAAATAAAACATAACAAATGAATACAAACAAAATTGAGTAATTATTTTTATAAGTACTTTTACTTGAGTACAGTTTTTGGGTACTCTACCCACCTTTGCTTTCAATAAATTAAACTCATACATAATGGCACAGATACTGACTTATATTTTCATAACAGCAAATTACAGTCTAAATGAATCAGAAACACAGTATTTACAAGAGACTGCTTCTGTAATATGTAATAAATATGCAATGATATGTACCGTGAAAAGCGCTATACAAATAAATTTGAATTGAAAATTTGAATTGAATTAATGAAAATTAACCATGATTCTTACTGTATTGAATCCAAACTATTCATTTAAATCACACGTTTCCTGGATTTGCTTTGCTCACTGATCTCATTCTTTATCATCTGCTCTTTGAATGTATAGTCATGCCAAATCATAGTTCTACAATGCTCAGAGGAAGCAGTGCTGAGCAGATTATTGTCACAGCTGGTGTTTTCCATAAAAGTTTAATTAGAAAAGCCTGCTTATGTTGCAAGGACTAATTTGATTCGATGGTGGAGAGTCTGAGAGACAATGACTACTGTACAGTACGTCCAAAAGCAAACAACAACCTTTACGTAAGGCATTTAAGAACATCCAGTATTTGTTTCACATCATGTCTGTTATTAATTTAAAAGAAAGATAGGTTTATGATTCGATGGAGTAAAATAATTAATAAATATTCACATTTATGGCAATAAATAAACCATTTAGTTATTAAATGCTTTTTTATATAACAAAAGCTCAAAGGAATTTAGTTTAGGTCATTAGGCATCATAACACACAGACAAAAAGGTACAAAAGCTGTCATAGGAATAGTACCCTTTCAAAAGGTACACCTTTGTGTATGATTTACCCATAAAAAGTTGCATTCAGATTGTTAAAAGTGCATGTTTGTTTCTGTAAGTGTACATATTAGTACCTAAATGGTTCAGTATTAACCTTTTCAAAGGGTACTGTCCCAGTGACGGCTTTTTGTGAATCATTGTGCATCATGGTCCCTTGAAAGCTGGTATGAAATCAGTTTCATTGTGAAGTACCTTCGTACAAACATGCTGCTTGTGAAGTCATATTGACTCACCAGGACACAGCCAGAGGCTCTTTTCTGGGGTCGGGTGAGGCTGAATTAAGGGGATAATATCCCTCTAGTGGTGAGTTTAAACAACTGCACTGTGGCTTCTTTACATATCTTGACAATAACAAAGAAAAAGCCAAAAGGCTCAACCCAGGAGAAGATATCACAGATCTGAACTCTGCACGTCATTAGTTTTTAAGCAGACATTTACATTGAAACGTACTGCTGTTGCTCATAATAATAAAACTGTAATACTTTATTGCACAATTATAGCAGGAATAGAATATATTCTGTTGTGTTCATGAAACTCAACAGAACCAGACCATAGCTCTTCACATGCTCATCTCAGGAGTTACGCCTGTCTCTCATTGTTTACGTGAACCTGAGTGACACGAATTCGTGACAGCAGTGGGAGGAATGAACATTAAAACATAAGAACTGTTTTGGATCTAGTGGTTCTTTCTAGAGAAGCAGACTTTGTGTTGTTAACTGTTATATACATATATATATATATATATATAAAATCCTCTTGTAAAGTGGGACAGTACACATGTGGTGCTTCAGGCATTGTGAAGTGCTTTTCTTCATTTTGGAAAAAGAAAAGCAGTTGATTAAACATTAATTTGCTGTATTGCTTCCAATATCCAATATTTATACATTTTTTAGATTAGAAAATTGTAGGCAGCTACAGATAAGCTGACAATAATGTTGTATAATAGATAGGCAATATGTAAGTCTAATGTTGTGAATTGCTGATATATGCCTGTTATTGTCTGGTGATTGTTCAAACTGAAGGTTCTGGAATGTTAGAAAAAGAGGTCAACGCCTTTACGGCAGCGCTGCCGTAAATCGCCTGCAGAGGGCGAAAAAGACCGCCGGTTTATGTAACACAGCTTTGGGTTTTTATCATTTGAAAAACTTCATAAGAACATTAACAACAGATCACAGTTGTGCTAAAGTATGTCTTCGTGTGAACAGCCTGGTGTTTTTAATGTGGTGATATACAAAAAATAATAATAAAACAACAACGCTCTATGTTACACTGCAATTCTGAGACAATCTGGATCAGCACAGATCAGCCTGTTGCCATAGTAACACGGAAGAGAGAGAGCTTAAGCTGTTACCGTGTTGAGCCCGTAGAGACAAGAGAAGATGCTGAGGGAAACAGAAGATGATGAAAACGAATAAGCCAAGACTGAAATGCTCGATTTTACAGATTCATAAATATTATTGTACAAAAACAAAACTACATTAATTTACACACAACTGTGAAATCTGCAAAAATTATGAAATGTTTCAATTGAGCTATTATACAATTGAGCCATATTAATTCCATATATATATATATATATATATATGTGTGTGTGTGTGTGTATGTATGTCTATATATATAAATATACTATAAATGTAGTTAATATTCTAGTAACAATTAGTGTATATATATATATATATATATATTTATTAATATAATATTAATTATTAATAAAACACATATATGTGTATATATACGTTATTAAAACTAATTACAACAGAAACAAAAGGCAAAAATAGAAGATGAATAAGCAAAACAATTAAATTAAAAGATTGTTATTCATTTTAGCTTCATTCTTTTGCTTTTTGTTTCTTTAGTCTCTGTTTCTCTGCAATGAGAATATTAATAATATGTTACTATAAAATTTCACTATAGTTTAAATGGATATTTATTACTAGATTCGTAGGCATATTTATTTTCACATATGTTAGTCTGCTGTTCTTAAAGTATGAATGCAATCAAATAAAAAAGCGACATAAAAACCCAGCAGGCTCCGCCCATTTTGAATCGACAACAATGCCAAAGAGGTCACGTGACCTCGCTTATGTTTATGTATCAGCTTTGTTAGGGTGGGGCCTCTTTGATCTGAATCCCCCCCATCACGCCCCGGGCGTTGCATATGGTACGCTCCGCTCTCTGCGGTGGAGGCTGCAGTGTTTACGGTTTCAACCGGCAGAACAGCGCCTCTCCTTCTCTTTCTCTCTGTCCGTTTCCTTACTAAATAGCAGTAGCTTGTCTCTCCTCTGCTCTCCCCTCTCTTTTCTGGCCATTCATGCAGTTCGGACGCGTGAGATAGTGGGTCTCGGGAAGATATAAGATCTGCAAAAGAGAAAGACGACAGCTGCGAGAGAAACGGCAGACATGGATAAAGGGAAGAAAGAGTGCACCTGGAGCAGCTGGAGAGGGCAGGGTACAGATTTCGTTTTTGTCTGTATAAAACCGTGTTTTATGGTATTAATCTTACAACGCCTTGTGTGTTTTATGCTGTAACATATTGCGTGTAACGTTATTAGGTTTTGCGTGTTACGTGAAGCCTCTGTCTCTGCGCCGGTGGGACAAAGAAACGAGGGGAGAGGCATCTGGTTTGGGATGAGAGATGGCAGGTGGTCTGCCAGCTTTATAGTTATGCTGATATGGTAACCCTGCGTCGTCAGATTAGGCTCTGTTTGCCACGGAACCGAGTTTAGGCTGTTTTTATCTTCAATCGCGGTTACAGCAGCGCTGGATGAGGCTGTCGCTATAGCAACCAGGTCACACCCATCCTGATTACATCATTCTCTTCAACAGGCATCCATGATACCTGGAGAACGAAAGAGGGAGGGCATGCAAGACTGGGAAATTGTGAGCTAGGATATTTTTATGAAGAAAAACAAACTAGGATTCCCTAGGCCAGGGGTGCGATCGACTGTCATGCAAAGTTTAGCTCCAACTCTAATCAAACACACCTGAAGCAACCGATTACATATTTTTAGGATCGCTTGAAAATGAAAGGCATGTGTGTTTGATCAGAGTTGGAGCTAAACTTTACAGGACAGTCAATCATCAGGAGCAGGGTTGGGTACACTGCAGGCACATTTTAAATGTCCACCTAGATAAATGGTGTTCCTGGACTCCATTCACAGGGACTGCATTGTGTTAGTGACTACTGTTTGTTAGTTATAATTGGCTTGACAGTTTTCTCAGTATAAGGTGTACTTAATGGTTTCTAGGATGTTGATAGAGTATTCTGGGTGGTTGTTTTGTCATCACGTTAAGTTCACGTAAGGATTTCTATCATTCTAGTGCTTAGATATGTGTAGGGCCTTTTGAACTAATTCATAGTAGATACATGTTAAGTTCATTCCTAGCGTTATGTGTTTAGACCATTTAGAAATTCTACTCGTGACCATTTAAAAGCATAAACATACATTTTTACTCAGTTTGTCTCTGTATTTATGCCATCCTTATACACGCCGCGACATGCATAAATCAAGACATATATATATATATATATATACATATAAAATATTCAGTGCTGTATTTTTAAACCACTCACAGGCCTGAAGGAATTGTTTTTATTTTTATCTCATCCACAAATGTTTGTCTGTATGAATTAATTCAATAAATAAGAACAGTTACTGCTCCAATGTGCTAATATATGTTTCTAATGCCAGGAGGACAGAATATTTTTTTTGATTACAAAAAAAAAAGGTTTAGTTTAATAGACTTTTTATTGGAAAACTGTATTTTTAAATTCAGTATCAGTGTTTGTCTGCCTCAAATCAGCTTGACACACCCCTTCCCTGTTATGCGTAACCAATCAGTGAAACATTAGGAACATATATTCCCTCCAGATTTTTATGATATTTGTATCGTTTGGTGGGGCTTGATTCCATTTCCTGTTTAGCTCTGGAATTTCCAGGCTTGTGTGTGTGTTGTATGGGGTGTTAATTGGGAGCACAGTGTATTTGTACCAGGATTATGATCGCAGTAACTCTGGTGCCTGGGTCACCTATTTTTGAGATTTTTGTGTCAGCAGCCCAGATCATTAACCAATAAGCTACTACCAACCCTAAAAAAACTTAAACTGGCACAAAATGTGACAAAAACGACATTCATGTTGATTTAGGGAAGACCAAGGCAGTGTTAACTTGTTTTAAAGAGATTCAAATAAAAACTGAAAATTCTGTCATTATTTACTCACCCTTGTGGTTGCTACAAATCTGCACGGCATTCTTACCTTAGAGCATAAAAGAAGGTATTTTGAGATTGTTTTGTGTCAGTACTGTGGAAGTAACCGACATGTTGGTTTCCAGCATTCTTCAGAATAGCTTATTTTATGTTTCACAGAATAATGAATGTCATGCAAGTGATGGAATTTCATTTTAATGTTTAATTGTGGTGGCAAAGTAAACAAAGACAGACAAGGAGTAAAAATGTACATGGAAAATCAAACAAAGTGTCAGATGGGAATATATCGCAGTAACTCACCATGCTTGGGCTTTTAAATGTTTTAAAGGGGTAGTTCACCCCAAAATGAAGATTCTGTCATTCTGTCCAAACTCGTAAGACCTTTGTTCATTTTTGAAACACAAATTAAGATCATTTTAATGAAATCTGAGATTCATCAGAACCTCCGTCAAATATGCTAAAATGTGCAAAGTGTCTCTAAAATGGCGTAAGACGTAACTTAGGGGAGAAAAATGGTTGAGGTAATTGTCATTTTTGTTTTCTTTGCACAAAAAAGTATTCTCCCAGCGCCGCAAAACTGAAGTTAAGCCACTGATGTCACACGGACTGTTTTACTGATGCAAGTAATACGTTTCTGGATCCAGGATAATTTCAGTATTGCTGTCTATTGAGGGTCAGATGGCTCTCTGACATCATCAAAAATCTCTTAATTTGAGAAATTAAAGACAGAATTGTCATCATGGGTCTAACTAACCCTTTAAGGCCGTTACAAATGCTCCCTTTCTAGTGCAGGATGCATTTCATCGCTTTATCTACTAGCTAAGCATTTTTTTAGCTGATTAAGATCATCTTTTTATGATGCACTCCAACATATTCAGTTGTTTAACCATTCTGATCAAACGTTCAAGCTTTCAGCCACAAACGTTTTTCAGCTGCCTTGGTTCACTTACATTTTTGTATTAGGGATATTTAAAAAGTCTTTCCTTGAAAGTTTTAAGCTATGAATCAAACCGAACCGCTTCAAGGTGAATCACAATATTACAAAATTAGATTTTAAGAAAAAAAACTATTTTAATATAAAAAGACAAATGTTCAAGACTGTGTACTCAACTTCCATGAGAGAATGAATTCCAATCCCATGAAGCGTTTCAAATACGACTAATACGAATGTAATTAAAATGAACACAAAATATGGACAAATATTGTTTTGATAGAGGTTGATTGTGTATATAGAAACAACATGACCATGACATGAGCAATGACCTTTCATTCAGGAAGTGAATGGCTGGATATAATGTTAGCCTGGTTGTCAAGCTGGATGTGCATCTCTGATGCTATAATTACACTCCGACATTTAAACACCAGCACACACGCACACAATTACCCCCCACCATCATCTTCTTATTTTAAGCTGGCCCCCTAAGCAATGTGTGTAAAGGAAACTGGAACACTGTATCTATAGCAACCGCTGCTGCCCCCTTTCTTTCTCATCTCTCACACACTTGCCACATAGGACGTATGAAACAAGGTGGATTAATTAGGTTCTGTGAAAGGGTCACACATAATTGTGATTTTTTTTTTTTTTTAACTGTTTTTGTTTCAGCCGGGGTTATTTGTCGCCGTGTATGCATGCATGTGTCCATTATTAGCCAATGGTAGTATGAGCCGGTTCCCCTCCCTCTCATTCTCTGCCTTTCTCTCTCCTTTTGTGTGCGTTTCCATTCACTGTCTCTCTCTCTTTTTCTTGCTGTCTGCAGTCATGGGTGGTTCAGGTCAGTAGCTTTCTCTGTCTTCTGTTAGTTTTGGTGTTTTAGTATAGAAATTAGGCATCTCTTAGAGTATTGTTTATAGTGATGGAATTAATGGGAATTTAGTGGTTCTTTAGTGTCCATCTGTGAGTTTAGAGTCTATGTTAAGTCACCTAACTACTGGATATCATGAAACAAAACTCTTATATCAGTCTGCTTTAGCTAAGTAAATACTTAGAAGTGTGTGTTAGGAAAAAGAATGTGAACGCTGCTATTTTTAGTTTTGTTCTATTTAGAGAGTCGGATAACTGAAGGCTTTGTCAGAGCAGGCAAGTATCACCATCAGAGATTATAGTTTAATAGTTATGGTTTTTGTATTTTCTGTTTACGTTATTATTTACTAGACCATCAGTAGTTTATAATTGATGGTGTGTTCACCGATCAGTTGAATATGAAGTCTGCACTATATCTTGAACTTGGACTCGAGCAGAAATCTCAAGATAAAAATGGCCGATATTTCTGCCCTCCTCTAAGCTCTGCCAGGCTAAATTTAGCCCAGCGGGACTGATGGGAGAATCACACGGGGGACTACAGATGTCATGCACACGCTTGAGTGTGACAGACCAGCTTCTGTCGGTGTGTAACAGTTTCTTCTGAAGCAGCAGCAAAAGGTGTAAAAATACAGGTGCTAAAAAAGAATACAGAAGTTACTGGAAGCTCTCGCTTGCCGCAGAGACTGAAGAGATGATTCAGAGATCTCTGCTGGTTCTCATGGCAACAAGTTCTACTTGTGTTGTCTTTGTGATATTTGACTGGAAAGGTGATGGAAAGGTGGAAAGTGTTGTCCTGCAGCAGTTAGAGAAGAAAGACCTAGGCTAGTTTACAGTGCTCGTAACCTGTCCTACCTGCTAGTGGTTCAAAAGTTTGGGGTCGGTAAGATTTAAGAAAAGGGTGATTTCATATTAGCAATATGCATTCATAAATAAAACAATATTACAAAGACTTCCGTTTCAAATTATACTTGCTATTCAGTACTGTAAAAATAACATAAAGCAGTAAATGTGTGATGATAATAATGCTTCTTGAGCAGCAAAACAGTGAATTTCTGAAGGATTATGTGACACTGAATATTGGATTTATTTAATCTCAGGAAAAAGTTAAATTTTTCAAATCCATTAATAAAAATGGTATTGTAATATTTCATAACGTTACTGTTTTTGATTAAAAAAATGCTGCTTTGATGAGCATAAAACCTTTACAAATTCCTATAGAACCAAAACCTTAGCATGGCTAGAACAATATATTGAGCAATTACCAATAACCGCATTGATATTTTCCTGCTAAATATTGTATGGAAAGCAGCATGTCACATAAATAATACATGACATTATTTCTTCATCATCATCAGTCAGATTCACATCAATAACAAATACAAGCTCTAGAAGGACTGGCTCTTAGAGCATGACACAGCATTGTGTTTTGAAAGTTATATTTGGTCATCGAGTTTGATTGGTTTTAATCTGTTTAATGCATACACTGCATGCTTACAGTACTTGCTAAATGACCTGGAGAGCGGTGGGACTAATTTGTACTAGGTCTGAATGGAAGTTACACAGTTTTGTGAGATGCATGTTAGGGCCAGAAACCCTGCAATGGGTGATCCTTGAGCAAGACACTTGACATTAGGTTGCGCCAAGGGGGATTACCACTGTAACTTAAGATGGTACACGTTTATAGTGACGCTGTAGAAATACACTTCATCACCTCTATGTAGAGTGCTGATAATTTCACCATAGACTAGCTTTGTCTTTTATACGCTTCATTTAACATGAGTGTACTCAAGCACTTGCCAAAACTAACATGCAATATAAAAGTTGTAACCTTCATGGTCCTTTTCATTCCACTGCTAGATTTGTTTTAAGGTTTATATTAGTATGGCGAACGCTCATAGCTCACTTTGTGTGTGGTCATTATATTACAACACTTCTGATAACACGACTATTTGTCTTACCCTACAGCAATAATTAACCCACCACACTGTGTGTGTGTGTGCGCACACAGATGCTTAGGGTTAGATAAGTTGCCAAACAGGTGCTGTGGGAGGTAGACAGGTGTGAACTGATAGCCTCAAGGCTGCACATTTTCTCTTCATGGAAAATGCATGATGAATACAGTCAAGAAAAAACTTAAAAGATAATTTTCTGATGGAGTTACACTGGTTCTGAAAGACATTTAACTTGAAGTAATTTATCTACAGTATATGACCAAACTGACTTAAGACTGCTGGATAATAGCATTATTGTTTTCTTGCAACATTGACATTGATATTAAACTTCAATTAAATCAACATTCAACTGATTTGAAATGAACATTGATGCCTATAGCTGATTAACTTCACACTGTTATTGATCTGAACTTCAGCTAAATAACATCACTGTTGTATTTGAAAGCTGCTTTGCAGCAGCATTCAGTTTATCTTTGTAGACCCTATGAACGCACTCTATATTGCATGAAGTGCTACAGAAATAAAGGTTAATTGTTTAGTCATATTTTATGTACACATACAGTGGATGAGACTGTAGTAGGGATAAATGTCCAATGCTGCCTATTACATAATAAACTACACAGCTGCTAATAATGTTTTATCTGTGATTGTGCAGATATGATGCTGACCAATTGTTTCTCTCCCTCTCTTCAGTGGTAGATCTGTTACATTGGCGGGATGTGAAGCAGTCTGGACTGGTGTTCGGCAGTGTGTTGCTGCTGCTGTTCTCTTTAACCCAGTTCAGCGTGGTGAGTGTCATAGCCTATCTCGCTCTGGCTATCCTCTCCGCCACCATCAGTTTCCGCGTCTACAAATCAGTCCTGCAGGCAGTGCAAAAAACCGACGAGGGCCACCCCTTCAAGTTAGTCCACCCCTCAGTTTGTCTTTTGCCCCTTTATACGTACTGAGCAATGAATCTGATGATCGACTCTCATGGCTTCTCTCGTCAGGTCCTATCTGGAGGTGGAGATCGCTCTGTCTGCAGATCAGATCAGTAAGTATGTGGATAAGACTCAGCTGTACATCAACTCCACCATGAAGGAGCTTCGCAGGCTGTTCCTGGTTCAGGATCTGGTCGATTCCATAAAGGTGAAAACATGCTAGCTGAGGAACATTACATTCCTGAATGTTTCTATCCCTAATTTTGTGTGACGTGAAAAAGCCAAACACGTGATAACCTTTAGCATTAAAGGTGCACTCACTGATTTTGTTTTATTGATTGAACAGTGGTCTTGAAACCTATTGGCATTTAGTATAACACAAGGATTTCCAGTAACAGGACATAACTCTTTACAGGCGTATTTTGAAACTAAAAAATGGCCAATAATTGCATTTGGCTCATGTGATTTTTAAGCCATGAGTGGTGCTCACTCAATGTAGAATAAAGCAGCAGTTTTAGTCCAGTGATATGACTGCAGTCTTCGCCTCATAATTTTATACAGTGGGAGGAGTTACTGAGTGCTCCTTTAAAAGCTGAGAAGATGATTTGACACGTTTGTGTGTTTAGTTTGCAGTGTTGATGTGGTTGTTGACCTATGTTGGAGCTCTGTTTAATGGCCTGACCCTGCTGATTCTGGGTAAGAAAACCATGAAACACACTACCACTCAAGTTTTCTACATCTTTCACTTAGGCTGCATTTATTTGATCAAATATACAGGAAAAAAAAGTAATACTGGGAAATATTATTACAATTAGCATACACAGTATACATTTGCCCTACTCTAAACCAGTGGGTGTAATCAGCTAGCTGGAATTTTCATAACCTTTCTCCTATATCACATACACACACAGGAACACTGCTGTAGGTCAGAGTGTTATAACCTCAAACAGCTGTAAGTGTCAAGTGACATCACACAGCATTCTGGGAGCACAGGACAGATGTCCTGACTGTATCTCTCCTTGGTCTTTCTCTCTTTAGCGGTGGTTTCCATGTTTACCGTGCCACTGGTTTACGAGAAGTACCAGGTACTGTTTTCCCAATCCCTACAATATCTTTTTTTTAGGTTCCATGTTTTGCCACAATATCAGAACTAAGGATGTTGATTCTTTTAACATTAAAAAGTCTTGAGTAATAATATGCTTTTAAACATGCAACTTTACTTAAAAAACATGAATAAAAAAATAGTGAATTATGGAAATTTGTTTCAGCCACAGGATTAGAATTTTTGTCCTTGTGCTTCAGAATTGTGAGACAGAAACTCTTTTCTCAGAATTTTTCTTTCTTTAAGAATTCTGAGGTACTATTTAGCCATTTGTTTTATTCTGCCACAGAATAATCTGTTTTTTACATCTCATGGCAGAAATTTATTTTTGTTTAATTGTTTTTGTTTTAGGATCGATTCTTTTGACATCCATTTTGTGCATGGTGAATCCTCACTTTTTTTCTCTCCCTTTCAGACACAGATTGATCAGTACTTAGGACTGGTGCGCACCCAGGTTAACTCAATAATGGGAAAGTAAGTTCTTTAAAAATATTATTTAAATTCTATTTTATTTTTTTACTGTACATGATTAATTTTCTGTTTGCTTTTAGAATTAGAGAAAAGGTTCCTGGGGCCAAAAAGAAGGAATAAACTCTTCGCTTCTGTACAAGTAACCACTATAGCCAGTAAAATATACAACTTTGCCAGCACTGAAGGACCCCAACTACACAGGAGGCCAATGTCACCTCAAAGAATTAAAAAAAAAGCAACAACAAAAAGAGATCATGATGTTAGTTAACGGCACCAATACCCCCACCCCACCCCACCCCCTATTACCAGTCAGGTGAAGCCCTGCATAAGTAACTAACACTGATTTACACAAATGAGACCTTGTGGGCGATTGTAGAGCTATAGATATACCAGAGGGACACAAACAGTGCTTCTCTCTTCCATTGCTTCAGATTTAAGTGCATGAAGTCCAGTCTTGAGTAAATATTTGCTATCTCTGCAGTGCTCTTCCTCTCTCTGCTTTATTTTGCAGTGCATATTTCCTGCTGTAAAATGTGACACGAAAATGAAAAATCATGCCTGTCATATAATCTGCTGCCATGTCGATTAATCGCTTCAATTCACCGTCACTGGTAGAGTGGCTCTGTGTACAGACATACTTATTAATATCGAGTTGAATTGTGGAATTTTTTTTTCTGTTCTTTTCTGTGTATTCGAGCACAATGATAATTTGAAGATGTTAATTACTAAATGTGTAACTGTAATTTTTGCAGAACTGTAGGGATACGTGTAGGTGTTTAAAGACAAGTTTTTTTGGTCCTTCTCGAGGGCACCTGATTGTCAGACTGCAGAGCTCCAGCTGTACTAAACTCTGTCCAACTTTGTACGATGTTCAGTGTTCAGTTATTTTAAAGTCTTTAACTATTTGCACTCTGTATTTAATTAACGAATGGGAAAAATAAATGTTCCTTAATGTAGGAGGGTTTGTCTTGTCATTCATAGCAATATTAGAGCAGGTCGTTGAACTAAGCGATACCTAACATACACCACCAGAGAGAAGTCTCATTTCAATGGAAGTGTCTGGTATTTAGATTAATATTTAAGTCAAAATGTTTTTACAAAAATAACATTTATGCATGGATGACTTTTTCAGGTCAACAACAAATTTTTAAAGAGTGATACATATAGTGCCAACTTTAAAAGGTAGTATGATTAAAGAATTAGTAGATGGAAATATTATAAGTGT
>JAUMHR010000063.1:13830139-13846566 GCA_032361145.1 Enteromius fasciolatus | reverse complement strand
GATATAAAAATAAATAAATAATGAAAAATTACAGTGAAGCGTTAGAGACATTTTTTTCATGGAGCGAACATGGAGCGAGGATCAAGTAAGGAGGGAGCAAGGAGCGGGAAATGGTAAACCCGGAGCGGAGCTGGAGCGGAGTGATCATGAAATGCTCTGAGCGTGGAGCGGAAATCCTTGCCGCTCCACTCCGCTCACATACTCTGGTATTTAGTGAGTCTAGTAACTCTAGTGAGTCTTTTAACTTATGCTTAAAGTAAAAAAAAAAAAAAACCTGCACATTGTTTTGGTTTTGTGGGAAGGAAATCATGAGGGATTTATTTTAGTTCTAATGCTCACAACCCATGCATAGTCCTCACCCAACATTTCTTTATTTTTTTTAATCAACCACACCTAGCCTGGGCCCGCCCAGACTTCCTGTAAAGCTACATTTTATCTCGCGAGCAAAGTTAGTCTGGCAAAGCTGCCGTTTTAGAGCATTTCCATTCCCAAAAAAGTGAGAACCAATGAGAAACGAACTACAATTGGTTACGGTGGCTTCAGGTTGAGTGAATGAATTTTCTGATTGGATGTAGACTCGTCCAGTAGCATACAGAGGCATCTGATAGATGCAGGTTAAGCATGCCTCCTAGAAGGTGGGTAGTAAAGCAGCTTGGCCAGACTAAGCTCATATGAGCTATAAAGTCGCAGAAGCAAAGCTAACCACACCGTCACAAAATGGCAAAAAAAGTTACCATTTCAGTCTCATCATAATTTTTATCCCATTCAAGATAGCGATTGTATTCACACTTTTGAGGTAAAGAGTTTCTACTGCATACATCTCACACCTGATACCCCACCAAGCTTCCCAGGGTGCATTTGCGTTCACGTGCCACCCAGCGGGCAATGCTGGTGGCGCCAATTTTGCGTGGCTGAGTGATAACCAGGTTACAAGGCGTCTTTTTTTCTGCATAGTGATCCAGAATGAACTGTGGCAGCTGGGTGGTTTTCCCACTGCCTGTTGCTCCACGAATGATGATCACGGAGTTATTCTCAATCAGGGAGACCAACTACACACACACACAAACAAACAAAGAGAGAGACTGATATATGAACATATAACAAAATACACATAACCAAACATGTAAAACTCTATAAATATTATTACTGAATTATGAGTAAATGTGTCCTTTTGCTTTGTATCTGCAAGTGTGTACCTCTTGTCTGTTTTTAGTAATAGGGAGAATTGGATACTCATAACTGCCAAGCGAAGGTGGGGTGGTTTTTGGACCTATAGTACAAGGGTTACATGTCAAAAACTTTTGATTTGTAAATGTAAGGACAGATGTTATGTTAATAGCACTGCACAATGCTGATTCTAGTTAATCACATCAGTTAAATCACATATTAAAGACCGTCTTTAGTTGGTAAGTTGGTGATTACAGGTTGATAGTTCTGGCCTCCTGCTCTTCTGGTTTCCTTCATCTGATCCTGCCCTCTTTGGAGAAGTCTGTTCAGACAACTCCTCCACAGAGCTGCAGCAAATGCACACACAAAGAGACAATAGTGGATGGTATTGTCCTTGGGTCTTCTCCCAGTCTATTGTCTAGTTTACCACCAGCTGTTAATCATACTAATTCATCTGCACAGAGTTATACAGTTCTGCGCAACACTAAAGCCTGGTTCAAAAAGATTTAAAACACTTTTAATGGTCTTTTTTTAAAACAAACCGTGTATACTGTCAAAATGCTAAATGTTGTAAAAGTATGACAGACTCTTTAAACTAAACTTGGACAAAGGGTATTTATTTCATAAAACGCGTTAAATACGCGCAGCCATTTTCATTAAAACGTACGTTAGACTAACGTTAGGTATAACGTTACTTAAGCACGTGCCTCCTGTTGTGTTTCTATACTAATTAGCGATAACTACACACGTTTAATCAATATTTATTGTTCAAATTTCTCATATTCCTCTTAAAGTAAGCCTGCATAATAAAAGTAACAGATTTAATCAACAAACACTCATGACTGATGAATACCTGTCGGCAGAAGCTTCGGCCTTTCCCTGCTTTTTCACTTCATCGGTGATTGTGATGTTTGCAAACTGTACCCCGACAGTAAACCAGTGGGCTATCCGAGCTGAAGTAGTGGCCTGATGCATTTTGCACAAATTATACAAAAAGCATCCAAAAACGACAACTATTAGACGAGCTTACAAGCATCCACTCGCACTCCGTAGCGTCTCTTTCCGCGCCGCGGCCGCCCTGCCAGCAGATGGGGCGGGCGGAGACCACGTTAACGCTAACGTTTCAGTTTTTTTTTTTAATTTCTAAAAAAAAAACATATTTTTGTTATTGTTGTAGTATATGATTCGCTGACAGTACAAAGTAAGTTGCTGAGATATTAAGGTCAATCAAATGTAATGTCATTTAGAGACTTTTGCAACTGTTGATTTGATTATTCAGAATATAACGTTAACTTTTCAGTCAGTGACGATTTTTTCCCGCCAAATCCTCCACAGAGCATGGCCTGCCAGAAAAAAAGTTCAAAATAATTTTAGAAAATAAATTAAGCAAAATATATGGTTGTGCAGCCTCTACAAAATGTTGATATTGTTTCTTAAATAAAATGTACTTTTGGACAAAGCTGATAAAGGTGTTGAAGATGAAATTAGGATAAAATTTAAAAAGACATATAGGCTAAATAAAAAAACGTTAAAGACATTACAAATAAATGTGTGTGCAAAGTGTTTACAAAGAGTCAGAGTAATGGGCAACAAAAATCTTAAGTATGCAGACTAAAGTAAGCAAGGCAAGGTCTTTAGTTTAATGGACACCTCTGCTGTGACAATATTGTTTTAATTCCTGGGCTAAAAACAACAGTGGAAATGTTCAATAGTTTTTTGTAAGCTGATTATTAAAAATAATTAATTCATTTATTCGTTCATTCATTATTCTATTTTGGAATGAAAGATGAAAAAATTTGATGAAATTCGTTTTTTTGTTTAAAAGAAAAAAGCGGAAATAGCTGTATTTTGTTTTCCAAAAATTTGTCATCAGCAACAAAAAAAGTTAAGTATAACTTTAAGTAATATATCTTAATAGGTACATCCTCAGGCTAGACTCCGATAAAGAAACGTCAGATTTCATCCAAGAATAAAAGTCAGGTATGTGAACTTATTTTTAATTTGTTCATCCTTTCTTCACTAATATCTGGTAAAAGTATTTATGATACTTTTCCCCTCAGTTTCACAGACAAGCTTAAGCTAGTCATAGACTAAATTGCATGTTTGAGCTGTCTCAGATGAAAATATCTTGCTCTGACATATCTTAAAACATGTCGGTGTCAATGTTTTGTGTTAAGATGCACACCTGTAACATTTTCTAATAAGGCATTTTTGTAAAAGTTGTTTAAATATCTTAATTTAACTAATGCCTACTTTTGTCATTTTGATGGTCATGCATGTTCACTCAAATTGAGTTGATTTTAACTACCAGTGATTTTATTCCAAATACAAGAATTTGATGTGTGGATTCATTATTTTTATTTATTAGAAACTGTCATATATATTTTGAATGTGTCTATATATAAAGTCATTAATTTAAGCAATGCTACTGATGTAAAAACCACTTCACATAATTTCTAACAAAAAAAACTTTTTGTAAATCTGAGATATAAAATTGTTTAGAACTGTCTTAATGAAATTCAAATGAAATGTGAATATTGCTTTTGTGAAATTTCAGAAGTGAAGTTAATAAATATTCATATATTTGAAATTCATTGTAACTGGTAAAAAATAGCACATCTATGACACAAATTATTAATGTTATTAATGACACATTTGTGTGTTAAATATTTGAACACACTGAATGTGTAAAGATGAATAACACACTGGTTGAGTTAAAAGTTACACAAAATTGTAACCTAAACTAGACACACGGGTGTGTTAAAATATAACACAGGTTGTGTTGTTTTTAACACATCTGTTTTAGCTATCTCTGTGTGTCGTACGTGGCCGCTTGTCAAGCACGAAAAACACATTTTATGTAAATTCTGAATATAGCCTATTATTGCGTGGTCTCAGGCTTAGACCCTAGCCTGGCCCTGACCTGAGATGCTTAGGCCCTAGCCTGAAATCATTCGGATTAGTGTGTAATAGCAAAATAATTACATTTCGCTGTACAGTTAATTTAGAAAAAAAACTTTGTTTGGAGCATTTTTTGTTCCTTAAATATAAGTTTTTGTGTTTTAAAGTGAGGAGCAAGCAGCCAGAGCTCATCATAAACTGTTTGATCAATGTAGCCTTCTCAAGTCATCACAACTTGCCTAAAATAAAATCTATATAGAATTACTAAAATACTTCAAACATATGCTCAAACGTCATGTCTGTACTAGCAAAATATGTTTGTGTAAAATAAATAGATGTTGTGGTATATCCAAGTTTTGGATGAGAATCTGACGCGTGCGCTGCAGGACAGAGGCACCAGCACTATCACTTTTTATTTATTTATTTATTTTGTGGAAATTTTTTTATTCATCATTATTGATATTTGGGAAATAAATATTTCTGTGAAATGCGTTTAGGCTGCACAGAAAGCTGAAATATTAGGTGTGTTCGACTTTATGTGGCGCTGCAAGAAATCGGCTGCCGCCTTACAAAACAATGCATTCTGGTAAGATCATTTGTCCGACTTTGATCGGCGCTGCAGCCGCCTTTCAAAGTACCGGGAGAGCAAAACGAGCGCAGTCGCACAGGTCAGACAGGCGCTGCAGTTGCAGTGTCGCCAACTTTTTTTTAATGGAAAGTAGCTAAAGCCAGCTTGAAAAGTCGCTAGATGGCGTCATACGTCAATTTGCATATTCATTACGTTAGTGCGTCATATTATCTTGCTTCTTTGTAGTCATATAATGTAATTTAATTCACCCAAATTCTCAATATAACTGTTTTCACTGATATATTTAATGGTTTCTGTTGTCAATAAAAACGGAATGAATATGAAATAGTGACTGAAATGCACCACATTATTAGGTTAAACAAGCTCTGACATACATTTTGAAAAATAAAAAAAGGACAACGATTTATAATTATTAAAACTTAATAGTTGCTATTAAGATACTCAAGAGCAATAGTTCCTATGTTTCATTTATATACCAACAGCAGCAGTAAAGCTACGGGCTAAAGTCCGCCCACATTAAAAACAGTAACTTTTGATTGGCTCTCCAGAACATCATCGCCAAGAATACACCCAATGAAATTTAACGGGAAGTTATCATCGTTTAGTTTAATGATTTATAATACTGCATATCTCTGGTAGGGTCAATGAACTATGAACGAATGAATATATTCATTTTTATTATTGCTAAAACATTTTGATCCTGGGGCTAAAAACAGTAGGTTTACTATAAAATATTCACAGGCGTTACAGGAAGGTCATGTTTTTTTTCCATGTCGTGTTTGCAGTTTCACATGGTTGCGCATCATTCCGAGGCTTTGATTGGTTGAGCGCTGAGATGGGGAGGTCGGAACGCCATTCATTACAGATTGAGAAGAGAGAGGAGGGTCTTTTTGACAGTTCTCTTTACAGAGCTTAACAACCTGTTCGATCAGAGCTCACTGTGCTGTCTTTGGCTGCTACTTTTACTATTAGTCTGAAATGGCTGCTTACAAGCTGGTCCTTATTCGCCATGGCGAGAGCTGCTGGAATCAGGAGAACCGCTTCTGTGGCTGGTTCGACGCGGACCTGAGCGAGACAGGGGCTCAGGAGGCAAAAAAAGGCGGTCAAGCTTTAAAAGGTTTGTATGGTGTCATTGTAATTTGTGGATGAGGGTTGTAAATCTGCTGTCCTATGTATATTAGCAGATTAGCTCCAGTTTAGTTTTTGAACATGTGCGTTACGTTTAAACTGAGTGTCTTATCGCCCGCGTTACTGTCCTTTTATTGATGTTTGCTTTGAGATTTTTGCGTTTTAAATAAGAAAAATCAAACCGGAAAATTCAAAATGACTTTCAGAAGACTGTGTGCATCCCCAGCAAAGCCCCGCCTTCTACATGACGCATGTACGCTCTGAACCAATAAGCTGGCGGTTTCCCTTTTACTGACGGGTTGAGGGCGGGGCCTACCTGATGCGAACGTGCAACACAGGACGTGATTTTGTTCACGTGCTTAATTTCCCAGTCAGGGATGCGTAAATTTACTTTTTGACGCGTTTACAGTTACGTATTATATGATAAATGAAAATATAAAAGATATAATGTAATATTATATTATTAAAAAAATTATAACAAATATTTAATATTCTACATTTTTAAATAAGTTATTGTAATATGAATTTGGATAGTTTTAATTCGTTATTAAGGCTATGCTGTATTAAATGTGCATTAAATAATATATACCTTATCTCTGCAGATGCAGGGTTCGAGTTTGACATTTGTTATACCTCTGTACTGAAGAGGGCCATCCGGACGTTATGGATTGTTTTGGACAGTATTGATCAGATGTGGCTGCCTGTGCACAGGACCTGGCGTCTGAATGAACGCCATTATGGTGGTCTCACTGGGCTAAACAAGGCTGAGACTGCCGCCAAGCATGGTGAAGCCCAGGTTAAGATTTGGAGGCGCTCCTTTGACATCCCTCCCCCAACTATGGATGGAGATCATGACTTTTACAGCACCATCAGCAAGGTGGGGTCTTCCAGCATCTTTCATTCATTATAGTACATTAAAACCTTAATCTATTGCATTTAAATGCACATTTCGGATTATTTGTCATCATAATTAGTCACTTCCCCTTTTGAGATTCCATAGATTGTCAAAATATATAAGAAAGATGTATAAATGATAAATATATAAATATATTGCGTAATGACAGCATGCCTATTAAATTTTATACTCCGCATTCTTGCATCCCGTACAATTTAATTTAATTAAAAATTTTTAACATGCATTACCAGCTCGTGAGTCTGAAAACCAAATTTGTTGCAACATGTTCTATGTTACACATCGACACTGACGTCCTAGTAGTTACTCAGTGCAAAGACTCAGAAAACAAAGTTCAAATCTTATTTGTTTAGTAAACCGTGTACAAGTGTTGATAACATTCAAACAATCTGGTTTTCCTACGACCAAGAACTAACTAACAAGTTAAGAATTTCTATTAAATTATAAGAGCAGAATTATTACATGGTGATTTTTATAGAACATTTGATTGTTGTACCAATTTTGTCTTGTATCCCTTGTCTTTCTATAGGACAGGCGTTATGCTGATTTGACAGAGGACCAGCTGCCTTCTTGTGAGAGTCTGAAGGACACAATTGCACGGGCCCTACCCTTCTGGAATGAGGAGATCGTGCCTCAAATCAAGGAAGGAAAGAGAGTGTTGATTGCTGCTCATGGAAACAGTTTGAGAGGCATTGTGAAGCACTTAGAAGGTAATTGTTCCACAGTATCATTTCAATCCCTTGTTTAATGTGCCCACTATTATTGAAATCCTTTTAAAAATTTCTATATCTTAAAAAGTCATGGAATATAATCTTTTTTATTAGACATTTAACTGAAGCTTTTTTAGCTTGTTGTGAAGGCATTTCTCATTTTCATTCAGTAAAACAAACAGAAAATTAAAATGGATGTGAAAAATGATTTGGATCGTATGTCTTCCATAGTCTCAGTTTGTTTCTTCTCACTCACAGGTATGTCTGAAGAGGCCATCATGGAGCTGAATCTGCCCACAGGCATCCCTATTCTTTACGAACTGGATAAGAACCTGAAGCCCATCAAGCCCATGCAGTTCCTCGGAGACGAAGAAACTGTTCGCAAAGCCATGGAGGCTGTGGCAGCACAGGGCAAAGCCAAGAAATAGAGTATACACTCTATAATTATACATATTACTTTAAACAAGACTCCCATATTTAACATCAATGTGACAGAGCTCTATAGAAGTATATACAAGTTTTAAAATATATACTACCTATATGTAACCAGTTTGAAATGTTAGAATTTTGGAATGGTTGTATTTATTAGTTAAACAGTTTACAAGGACCACACATTTTTGTTTAGATTTGTCTTTTATGTAATTCATTCCATAATTTACGTCGTCTCCACTTTATATTTGGCCAAGTGTTGTTAATGTGGCATCTTCCAAGTACATTTCCTTTCACATTAAACCAGTGTTGAGACTGTCTGTTGGCTTGTGTGATTCCACTTGATAAATTGTAGAGATGCATGCTGGTACATGTAAACGTACGTCAGTTCTTGTTTATTTGATGATGGTTTTGCAGTGCTTTAGTACAGCTTGTTTCACCAAACTCTAGTTTCAGTGATGGTGCTCCAACAGTTATTTACACCAAACACAATTTAAGATCTCCAATCCATTTGGCCTAAAAACAACATGAATACATTATTTTATGGTAATTTGCACCATAACTGCTTGGGCACATTAATACTTATTATAATCTGAATGTCACTCTTTGAATGTCAATGATACAACATGTCTCTTAAGGCCTTGTTCTACATCCTTCAAATAACTTATTTTAAAGACATTATTCTGCTCCACAAACTTCTCAAACAAATGAAGGCCACCTCCAACTCCAAAATAGTGAGATTTGGTTGCCAAATACACAATACCATTCTCATCAAGCCGGTCACAAAACACATTATGAAGTGAAGAGTAGTAGTCTGTGTTATATATGGTTTCTGATGTGAGGATAATGTCATATTTCGGTGATGGGGTTTTATTTTGCACAAGTGTGAGAAAAGAGTTCCAGTCGCCTGAGAAGAAACCACAACGATCTAGTAATTTCTCTGCTGCATTCAGGGCTTTTCTCTTACACAGTGGGCTGCTGTTTTCCTCTTCATTTTCATCATCGTCTTCACAATTGAGAAAAACATTTGGCACTGTTAACTGTTCTATCACGGTGCTGTTATAATCCTGGAAGTCAACCTTACTTGCTCCTCTCTTCAATGCAAGTACACCAAGAAGACCTGCTCCACAGCCTAAGTCTAACACTCTTTTTCCAGCGAAGGTCTCTCCTTCATCATCTATGTACTCAAGCAGATCGTAAGTGCATTCCCAGATCTTAAGTCCACCCTCATAGACTCCAGAGATGAGGTCTGAGTTTTGATTTAGTGTTTTGGCCAAAATCTCCTCACTGTCCTCTCGTTTAGGAGCAGTCTTCTCAAATACAGATTCATTGAGACAGAGGAGCGGAGGCAGGGCACCTATGGTGATGGTTTCAGGCACCCAGTTCTCAATTTTGGACAATGGATCCAACAAAGGTTGGTGCTCCACAGCATCCTTTATCTTCTCTGGGACGGTTGCACTGATTTCCTATGAGAAAAAAAGAAATACAATGTGCATATGATATTGACAAATGCATGCAATCACAACTGGGGTGTAGCTTCGGTAAAGTGCCCCACATATCGTTTATTTACGCTTTCACATTATTAGTTAAAATTGAATATCATCTAGTCTTAGAATTTAAAGTGTGCTGTAAAAGTTACATTTAAAGCATACTTTTAGATCTTACAGTCAGCTATCTCGCAGCATTAGCCATCCGGTTTTAACAGGCTAATAATACATTCCCTTACCGAACACTTAAGATCCACTTCTTTTGCTTTGTCATCTTTGTTTTCTTTTTCGTTTGTTTCGTCTGTCTGTAAAGGAATATCGAAGTTGAAACTGAATGCCATCTCTAGTTGTATTTTGACCCACGCGGTGCCTTAGCACGTGTAAACATCAACTATCTGAGTCCCGAACGAACTGTTCTTTTGAGTCGGATCTTTTCAATGTATCGGTTGTACAGAACAAGTTCAGAAATAGGTCCGAGTTATTTAAACAGCATTTTCAACCAATAGGTGTAAATTATATTAGTAATTAATTGTGATTTAGATTTTTTGGCTTGGTATTCGTGACTGCAACAAACTGCGAAATATTACACCATTATAGAAAAATGAACACGTGCATACGTAAACACGTAATATGATTTTATTAATAGCATATTAATAGATAATAGCAGATTTTAACAAAGACGTAAAAGACTACATGCAACACGTAAAAGAATCATTGAATTGTTTCTTTGAAGGAAAGTGTTCAGAAGAATCGGTTCGCGAAAACAACTTGGACATTGATCAAACTGCAATTCCCACAAGTCCCTGCTGCAGTTCGGCTTAAATCTAATAAAACTCAAACCGAAAAGTGAGAAATTCATGAAATACCACACAATACTACGTAATTTTGATTATTAATTATATAAAAATATACATTATAAAATATTCTTATATTTCTCTATTTCCTCTTTACACGCCTTAAACTACAATTCCCAGAGTTCCCAGCGTGACAGCTGAGCTCACATCCCTGAGCGTCAGACAGACAGACAGTAGATGAAATCAGAGGGATAGAAACTGCTGTTTCCAATTATTTATCTCCGTTTGTCCCGAAATATTTAAGAAAAAAACATTCAACGGTATCATGAGTTGATTTTATCGCAGTTTTCGGGGAAGATCTTGAGCAGGTAAGACAACCGATGGTATACATTTCTGCCATGCTGTGTTCTTTGATGTTTAGCTCTTGCCTTGCTTCGTGTTTCAGTCAGGTCGAGGTGCTAAACATCACTGTTATCCTTTTTATCACTAATGTACGGCATGCAAAGAAAAATATATACGTATATTTGTATTATTATGTGTTTATATATAAGTGTGTATAAGATGATAGATAAATGAGAGACGGGCAGACAGATGGATAGTATAGTTATACATGTAACTATATATTGTAGATATTTCATTTTGACACTGTGATGTACTAACTTAATATCTATGAGTGTTTTCTCTTAATGATCATTTTAGAGGCACAGACTCACAATCTGTCTCTGAGATTATAGTCTGTTTATGACATTGGGGGATGGTGTACGATGCTGACCATTTATACACAAATCTTACAGTATCTACTGTCCACTGTAACTATTACATCTCTTTCTGCTTACATCTGCCACAATTACAATGTTATACCATATGGGTGGTGGTGCTCTCTCCACATTCACTGGAATGTAGACTGTCTAGATCTGTCAAATGTCTGAATTTTACAAAGTCTGGGCACACAGACTGAATGCTAGCTGGGTACACACCTATATGATTAATAAATGTATTTTCTTGCCACTGATTTTGTCTTTCGACTTAAACTTTTTTATTTATTTAAAAACCTATCTTCATCATCCCAGATCTTTGTTTACACATACACAGCCACTCTTTATGGGATGGCTTGAAGTCATCTAGTAAGATTAATGGTTTGATTGTAACTGCAAATCCACAGAAAGAAACATTAGTCACTAACCTAACCATTCCTGGGCGGGGTGTTGTAGGTGCAGTGTTATCAGGGCAATCATGTAAAGTATGCTTTCTAAAGACTGAAGAAAAGAGGTCCTCAACCTTTCGTATATTGGTATCATGTTAGTTAATTCAGGGGTATCAGAAAACTAAACCATGCTTGCATTATTGGTTTATATCAGTCCACACCATCTGCTTAGAAGGATACTTGGTTAGTCTAATTGTCTTACAGGTTCAGCATGAGGGCATTTGTCGGTGAACAAATTGCAGGCCGTAGGCAGACGAACTTGCTTCTGCTGATATTCAGGATGTACAAACAGGTTATTAAAAGATAACGTCTTGTTTTTACAGGGGCTGAACATGCGTCCCTGCTCTACAGTCATGCACCTGCTGCTGCGATGCATGCGCGGATGTGGCAGACACAGTCGCATGCCCAGAAGACTGAGGCAACCTGTGAGCTACATCAAACTGATTTACAAATCCCTTTATTTTAACTCGCTCACTAACTCTGAAGTGGTACTGGACTGCGTTCTTGAACCAGTGTTTTGGATGGTGGAGGTTGTCACACGATGGTTTGGAATGGTAGGCCTTTATCTTTTTATTGCCATCATGTTATTTTGTTGCAATGGCTGTTTGTTTCTCTTACACTCTGTGCTTTTTCTTTTCTAAAGGTTTTTGTGTTTTTAGTAGTAGCTCTTACCAGTTCTGTGGTTTTCATCGCATACGTCTGCCTTCTACCGTTGGTCCTCCATACGTACTCTCCAGGCTGGATGATGTGGCACATTTGTTACGGGAACTGGAACTTGGTCATGATAGCCTTCCATTACTACAAAGCCACAAATACTCCTCCTGGATACCCTCCAAAGGTTTGGCACCCTTAGACATGCCACAATCCAGTAGCTGATGTTTGTGTTCAGTGTCATTCGTGACCTGACAGTTGCTCTTTCTTCCTTCACATTGTGTTTCAGATGAAAAACGAGGTCCCGTTTGTGTCATTCTGTAAAAAGTGTGTCATTCCTAAGCCAGCAAGAAGTCATCACTGTGGCATCTGTAAAACGTAAGAGACACAGTTTTCTTTGTCCCACAGGCTTATAAAATCTGACTGACTCAGTGTCAGCTATATTGTGTATTTTTATAAGAAACTCCCATGTATCATCATCTCTGTATCTTTCTCTACAGATGTATTCTAAAAATGGATCATCATTGCCGTATCCTTTTTTTAAATCGTCAAAGTGCACCCGTTTTGTCTTATTTTACTCTAAAATTCTAATACACTTGTACTGTTTTAGTTAAACATTCAGTTTAAAGGTATATCCAAAAATATGTAGTTCATCCAAAAATTAAAATTCTGTGGTTTATTCATATTTATGATGTTGCAAAATATGCACAAGTTGTATTGCATTCATTGAAATTGCATGGAAAAGTCAGACGAGCAGTTTTCAGAATAAAGTTTTTATAACTTAAAAAATAAAACTGTGAGCTACGAGATGGTTTACTTTTGTAGAACCCATCAGCTCACATTATTTAAACATATATTTTTATATATATATTTTTTCTATTTGGCAATAAACATTTAATATATCGTTTCTTTATACATATTCATCATCTTTAAATCAATATTTTATCCATCACTATTTGTTATGATTGTCATTTAAAATTCTTCATGGCATTGTAGATCTTTCCCTTATTAAAACCATTAAAAATATAGTTTATCTAAAAATTAAAACATAAAAAATGGGGATAAACTACTATGGAAGTCAATGGGGACAGAAACAGTTTGGTTACCCACATTTTTCAAGCTATCTTCTTTTATGTTTAACAGAGCTATTCCTTGAAGTAAAGGTTTAGAATGATTCAATTGATTGAGTAACAATCAAATTAACCGTTAAATGTATTTAGATAGAATGGAAATTAAATTTGGTGAACTTTAACAGTCCAGCCCCCTGTTTCACAGACGAGGCTTAAGCTAGTCCCAGACTAAATTGCATGTTTGAGCTGTCTCAGATGAAAATATCTTGCTCTGACATATCTTAAAACATGTCGGTGTCAATGTTTTGTGTTAAGATGCACACCTGTAATATTTTCCTATAAGGTATTTTTGTGAAAGTTGCTTAAATATCTCAGTTAAACTAATGCCTAGTCCTGGCTTAAGTTAAGCCCCGTTTGTGAAACCGGGCCCAGATGTACTTGTTGTTTTTTTTACCTCTGTGTAGTTAAGTCCTTAATTACTTCTATTCAGCTTGGCTTAACAACTGTGTTGGCCATTACAATCATCGTTACTTCTTCTCCTTTTGTCTCTTTTTGACTTTGGGCTGCATGTATTGCAGCATCAGCGGTCGCCATCTGTTTATCGATGCATACAATGCCATAGATGTAAGGCTTTGTTTTTTTGATACATTTGTTGTTTTGTCTTTGCTCTTTTCCATTTATTATAATATTCTGAAGCTTGAAAAACACATCAATGGGCACTGTTTCTTCCTTTACTTATTCTGAGTAAGGTAGATAGCGTTTAACTCCTCTCTTCCTGAATGGTTGTGTGTCTCCTTTTCTCTCTCTGTTCTCAAAGTCTGGTGTAGCAGGCATATCTTAACTGCCAGCTGTCTCTCTGACATTCCATAGCAATTCAGACACTTGGAAGCGGAGAAACAGGGTGTCCCGGTGACAGGGATTGCGTTGCTCATCGGCATTGTCCCGTCTGAAGGCGTGGCTGGGAAGGGAGTACAGGTGGCTCAAGTCGTTTTTCCTGCTTGCTGATTTGAATTTAGAGCTGTATTTTTTGTTTTCTGTGTGACGGTTCATTATTTAATATTTCTAAACAAACAGCATGCTATGAAAACCGACAAATTATTTCTGACCTTCTCTTCTCTCTGTCCAATGCTAACAGTGCATACTTAAATGAGTATTACTCACTGACTCTTCCTTTGTCAGAATTGGATGAAGGGGATTTACTAGTGAACTTTAGACTTTTTAAGCTCTGCTTGGTAGGATCTTGTGCGTTACAATTTCCATTTGGAGCATTGAATCAGAAACATTGCGTATGGCTAGTTTTTAGTTTGATGATAATAGGAAATGTTTCTTAAGCTCCAGCATATTAGAATGATTTCTGAAGGATCATGTGACACTGGAGACTTGAGTAATGGCTGCTGTAGATTCAGCTTCACTGGAATAAATTTTTTAGCATTAAAAAAAAAGCACATTATTTGCACATTAGTATATATGTGTAAATAACATAGTTGCATTCCTATAATATAATATTTTGATTATCTTCAAGTATATTGCTATATTTTATGATTGTAAATACATTTTATTATTATGTACTATATTTTAAATGTAAAATATCTTTTTTATTCTTCAATGGACAAAGGAAATTTCGCAACCTCCATATACCTACAAAGACAGGATGTTTCACAAGAGTGTTATCTACATGTGGGTCCTTACAAGGTAGTCTATTATTTCACCTCAGCTCCGATAAATATTTTACTATTTCCTTAGACTCACGTATTTTGTTGTGTTTGGCGTTTTTTCCATCAGCACCGTGTCATTCGCCCTAGGAGCTCTCACACTGTGGCACGCTCTACTTATCACCCGTGGAGAAACCAGCATTGAACGGCATATAAACGGCAAAGAGGCCAAACGTTTGGCAAAACGTGGAAAGGTACGTTATAAAAGTCTTAACTTTCATAACTGATTGAAATGTATTTTCTTTCTATTTTTTTTATCTTTGGTAACCATGTAGAATTTTATAATTATTTTTTTATCTATTTTTGCCCTTTTCTCACTTGTTAAAGGTCTATCGTAATCCTTTTAGTTATGGTAAACTAAACAACTGGAAGTTGTTCTTCGGCGTAGAAAAGAGAAGGTAAATTTCCATGCAATTATTGATAGTCTGCAGTGTGCAAGCTGTGATTTTAATGCAGATCATTCTAATCATCTTCACAGTCATTGGCTGACACGCGTTCTTCTACCCTCTGGACACACCCCATATGGCGACGGACTGACATGGGACATTTACCCTCTTAAAAAAGACATGATGCCAGTCTGAGACATTAAAGACTTGACTTTCGTAGTTGGTGCTGACCAACATGCTCATCTGGGTGAGTCTCACCCGCTGTGCCAAGGCTGAATGCGGAACCAGAGCCCTGGGAACACAGGAGTCTGCAGAGCACAGATTTAGACAGTGATCTCACAGGATGACTTTTGCTCTTTCTGGCCAAATGAAAGGGCTGCCCTCCAAAAAATACCATGTATATTTTGGATGTTTCTATCGATATTTTATAATAAAATCATGTGCGATCTATGGAAGATACTGTGCTTAAAGGGATAGTTCACCCAAAAACTGTCACCATTTACTCACTCTCCACTTGTTCCAAACCTGTGTGCATTTCTTTATTCTGTAGAACACAAAAAAACATATATTTTAAAGAAGGTAGGTAACCAAACATTTAACAGTTGCCATTGACTTCCATAGTATGGAAAAAAAACCCTGAAAGGTCAGTGGCTACTGTTAGCTGTTTCCAAAAAGGTATCTTCTTTTCTGTTCAGCAGAAGAAAGAAACTGTTTGTTTCTACAGCTTAGAAACAAGTGGAGGGTGAGTAAAAGATGACCGTATTCTCATTTTATGGTAAACTATTCGTTTTAAAGCAGAGTTTGTAGCCAAGTGGGGTTTAGTGTTTGACTATGTAAATATGATTTTAACTCATTATTTATATCACTTGCTGTATCATTATGTAAATGCACTGAAATCCAATAGTTCATTTCCAAAGTCAATCACATCTGAAGAAACTTGCCTAGAATTTTATAATATAATATATTTAAATGTTTTTTAACAGCATTTCTTGTTTCATCATCTTACAGTTAATTTTTTGTTAACATCTATAAATGCATTACTGTGTATTAAACAGGGTTGGGGTCAATTCAGGAATGAACTCAACAATTCCAATTCAAAGAAGGAAATGGAATTGGAATTAAAAATTAAAGGAAACAGAATTGGAATTGGAATTACAGGAAGTGGAATTCAATTCAGGAAGAATTCCACTGAATTATGTTTATTGCTGGGCATTTATTTGTCATTGCATTTAAAGACATACATTTGAACTTTATTTATGATGATTTACAAATATCAAGCAATGTAT